>JAUCNO010000386.1:12770107-12780247 GCA_032353835.1 Enteromius viviparus | reverse complement strand
CTGGTGAGCGGTTCGCGTCTGAAGGAATATAATGGACGGCGTTATCATCAGGAGGTTTGAGGTTAAAAGTATCATAATCGTAGCATAAACCGTCTTCTTGAGACATTATGTCGCTTTGACGTATGTAGGGCTACTCACTGCTCTTTATAATGCGCGTAGCAGATGGGCGTGGCTGGTAACGCCCCCTGGTTGTCACGTGAGCAGTCTTCATCTTGAAACAGCCGTTTTTTAATTTTGTCGTATCCTTTCCGTAATTCGTTCCAGCCGAACATTTTGTTTATGAAAGACAAGAGAAGGCTCAGCAGACGCATATCGCACCACTTAAACAAAAACTGTACTGTGAACATTTCGTGATACGCCTTAGTTCGATCGTATCCCAAATGCTCAAGAATGTCTCTGTCTTTGCAGGACAATATAAACACGAAGTCATCCGGCGTCTTTTGAGTTCGCTCACAGATCGCTCTGTACCGGGTATTCGGCTCAACCCCGTCCCACTCTGCAATGTACAAAGGCTCTTCTCCGCAATCGGACAAATCTCTCCAGATACGGTTGTAAAATACTGCCCAGTCTTTATCTGGAAATACCAGACACGGGTCGTGATCTTGCTCAAACTCCTTGGACTCGTCAGACGTGTAGAGTGTTACAGTTCGAGATGGCAGATGGAATATGAAACCAAACACTCGTCCGCTGCTCAGGTTAAATTCGTCTCTCACGATGTCCGTATTTTCATGAAGAAACCTAGTCAGATACAAATTACCTGTAAACGCTCTTAGTGGTGCT
The DNA here is from genome assembly GCA_032353835.1 of Enteromius viviparus. Classification (NCBI taxonomy): domain Eukaryota; kingdom Metazoa; phylum Chordata; class Actinopteri; order Cypriniformes; family Cyprinidae; genus Enteromius; species Enteromius viviparus. The sequence continues at coordinate 12,779,467 of JAUCNO010000386.1, read as the reverse complement.
AGAGTCAGATTTTCCATCATCTCCTCATTCCAGTCATTCTCTGGAGTTTTAGGTGAGTACGATGCGTCCATGACTAGTATTTCAACCGTCTTTTTCTATTGACCACAGAAATGCTGTGCCCTATTTATCTAAATGCTGTGCAACCCGATGCCTAAGTCATGTGGGTTGCAGATGTGCTGAACATTCCTTGAAACGATCCATAAAAATGTCAAACACATTCATCACAGCTTCATTTATGACCGAAACACCGGACTGTCACGTCCAAACTACATATTTTATCAATACGGATCATATAAGATGACACCCGGATTTCACGCATGATGATTTATACTTCCGGATTTTATTTCCGGATCAAAAGGTCACATATGGATATCATTTATTATTTTTATGAGGTCAAAGGTCAAAGCTATAAATCTTTTTGTCACAAGCTGCCATATATCTTCTCTCTTATATCAATTGCTATTTTGTTGTCTGCATGAAAGAATTAAAGTGTCTGCTAATTGAATAAATAAAATAAGCCATTTATAAAATGTTTATGAAAAATGTAGAAACACTGGACACAACTCCATTGTGTAACCAACCATTGTGCAGCAGTAATCATCACAACAAAATAACCTCAAGGTTGATCTAGGTAAATGTGTGCAAATCATAGGGCCTTCCTATGCCTATTCCTATATTGCCCTTCGTACTGGCCTTTTACAATAGGCTAAAAATATGCCATTAAACACATATTTAAAACATGCCATCTTTATATTGTGTCTACATTAATTGGGAGGTTTAATGTGAAATAATGAAAATTTAAATATATTAATATGCAGTTAATTACAATATTTTTTTTATTAATTCACAGACAGCACTAATGTTAACCTTAAAGTTAATTTTGCAATTATATGCAATTAAAAGGTATATGCAATTAAAAATAAATAAATAAAATGAGAAAGTTTGAGTCAGTATTTACATAGCTTTTAAAAAATATAAACATGACTACATTATACAATATATTAAACAATGCTGCATTGAATAACATGCCATCTAGCTGGATAACAAGGGCAACACACATATCCTTCAGTTCAGACAAATCTGGGTCTCCGGATAAACAGTCATACCTGCTCTTCAGCTTGAGCGGAGTCTGTGAAACGCACAGCTACAGATCTAGACCATCTTCTGTTGCCTGTGCCTGCACTGCCATAATGTCTTAGAGGGGATGTGGGGAGGTACTGCCTCCTATCTACAGGGCAAGTGACAGAGATCTAGAGCTTACATACTGCTTACAGACATTGTTTGTGTCTCATTTTGAAAGCTGTGCCCTCCAAACAATTAATTTGTTGGCCACATAGGTGATGTCAAGACAAGTCACCTTTATTTCTATAGCGCTTTACGGAACAATATGTCAAAGCAGCTTTACACAGCCAAACATCAAAACTCATTGTGAAAAATCAACTATAGAGACCTATTCCGCTAAAAGGCAGTTCTAAAGACAATATTTCCATTATTTTGCTCAAGTCTACGGTGACCGAGAGAGCTCAACGTGCTGCAACTTAAGAAAACACATGCAAAAAGAGAAAACACCAGCAAATACAAAATATTATTTTTATTTTTTTATCAAATTGACAACACGAGTGCTGCAAATCCTCACAACATATGCTAATTAAGAAATTATGCAAATTGCACAGACCACAACAAAAAATATTTCAAGGGGACGCAATTAAGTGACGGACCCGCTAGGATTTGCTTAGTATTCTGCAGTGGTTATAGACTTGGTGCACAATAATATATAATAAATTATCTGATGAATTCTGCAATTAACTGTGAAACGTCATTACATAAGATGGCTAACTTAATTTAATATACAGGTTATTGAAAATAAATTGGCAGAGCTTCTTAAAAACAGATCAAAATAAAGATGCAGAATAAGCCTATCCCAGCGGGTCCATACATTTTTTGGGTTCACTTAAAACATTTCCATTGTGGTCCATGCAATTTGTGGCGTTTCTTATTTGCGTGTGTTGTGAGGATTTGCAGCAAGTGTGTTGTCAATTTGATAAAAAAAAATATTTTTTATGTCGGCCAAACAATTTGCAAAAAGAGGTGGGGTTTAACGTTAAACCCCACCTCTTCTTGCCGGTTGTTTGTCCGAAGTTTGTTTTTGGTGTGGTGCCCAAAGTGTTTCTTTTGGTATTGCAGCCTCTGTGTTGTCTTTCGAGAGCAGGTTTTTCCCAATGTATTCAGAGGGCAGACGGCAAAATGATCAAGGGGTGATGCATACGGTTTGAGATAAAAAATAAAATCAAGCTAAAAACCTGCAACATCGCATAGAGCATCTTTAATTTGCTGTGCACTGAACTCTCCCTGAAGTAGTCTTATCCTTCCTTGTGAACTGTAATTTACTAGAATTTATTTCTTACTTCAGAATGTATTGGCCATTTTTGTGTCATGAGGCAGCTGCAATGATGTATGCGGTTAACATGCGAACTTATAGGGGTGCAGCCTTCAAAATGAGTCACAGCAATTCTCTCGTGAAAGAAAAAAAAGCTTGTTTAAAAATGTCTTAGCTTATATATAAAAAATATAGCTTATATAATAAAAGAATATCTAGAAGGAGATAACAATAATGAATTATGGGATAAAGTATTCGAAACAGTGTAATCTTGTTATAAATTGCATGTTTTGGCAAAAATAAAAACTAGCACTTTTAGCAGAAAGAGTAAAGAATATGGGTAGTTGACAACTAGAAACTGGATTGTTTCCTATGGTGTGACACAAATAACACAAGAAAAATGCAACTTCAATCTTAGAGTTACAAATAGCATCAGAGAGGTTTATCTTTGCTTTTTCTTTCTCTCTGTCACACCTTAGGACACATTGATACATCAACTACCCTGATATAGATGATGTATTAGCATTAACAAATAGTCTGTACTTGTAAACTTTTACAAATAAGCTTGTTTAGTACCTGTGTCGCTGCCATCTTCAAGGTCACTGGTGTGCAGTGTGGAGAGGGAGGCGCTCCACCCACCAGTGGATCTTCCCAGCTGCTGCGCCTGAAGATGCTGGATGGACTCCTCTAAGCTTTCCCTGGCCTATTACACAAAGCATGCTCTCAAAACAACTCCCTTATCTGTAATAGGAGACAATCCCATATCATTATGTGTACCAATACTCACTGTCGCCATGGCTTCAGCTTGGTCATCTGTGTGTTCCTTATACTGTCCCAACATCCGATCTACTTTGTTTAGATTTCGGCTTGTATCCTGCACAAAAGCACCAGCTTGTAAAAAAGACCCCAGCAATTCTTGTTCTATAAAGCAGAGACTACTTTCACGTGCATTTAAAAAACAGCTTACTTGTAGAGTGTTTGCTAAGGTGTCAATTTTGTCCGATATTTCTGATACACACGTGTTCCCTGGAAACCCGTTGTCAGGCCTCGTTCTACGCTTTCTGACCCGCGATCGATGCCCCGTGGGTCTGTCATAGGTTTCAGATTCACTGGAGAAGTCCATGCTGACATTAGCTAAGAGATAAAAAATAAGAACAAATAAGAAAATTACATCAGAAACCACCTTTACCAGTGATGACACTTGCATTATATGTTTGCCTAAGTTAGCTGATAAATGTGTCTAATTAACGTTACAGCTGGCGAGAAAGTGTTCCGCACTGGCCTAGTTAATAATATCGTCAATTTTATGTAAACAAAGACGTTAATACTAGACTTAGCACAGAGTTCACGTTAAAGTATCGAGCAAGTTAGCTTCGTGCTTACAGATTTTCTTTGTTAAAAAGCCGTGTCCGTATGTATAATATATTGCAATGTATGTTTAACAAGTTGCAAAACTACTAAAAAGTAAATAAAACTACCCCTACCCAAGTGGCGAGCAATTTGACGGTTATCTTGTGTGATCAATAAAAAGAACCGGCATCGTCTGCTATGGCAACTTGAACTGACCGCCTAACAGGAAAACAACGCTATGAATCATGGGAGTTGTAGTTTTGACATCGGCGCCGTACTTTACCTTTCACAACTCCTTATAATAAGGTGTTGTTACGTATATAGATTAGTCTTGATTAATCTTACAACGATAACAGTCTTATTACGAAAAATGTTATATATATATGGCGGTCAGTTTAAGTTGCCATAGCACACGATGCCGGTTCTTTTTATTGATCACACAAGATAACCGTCAAATTGCTGGCCACTTGGTTAGGTGTAGTTTTATGTACTTTTTAGTAGTTTTGCAACTTATTAAACATACATTGCAATATATTATACATCATTTTGTTCCTTTTGGTATTGCAGCCTCTGTGTCGTGGCCTCGGGATGCTATGGTGAGGGAACGACTTCCATTTCTCGTAGCCACGAGAAAAAGATGTCTTTCTCTCAACATAAGAAGTCGTGGCTACGAGTTTATTGCCTAAACAAACCTGCGGGACCATAGCAACCCGGGATTATCAGAGATGTTTAAAACATTTTTATTACATCAAACATTTAATTTACTATTTGTATTTGTTTAATCTTCTATTATATTAACTTTTTTCAGGGCTATATTTTTATATTTATTTCCGGAGTATAGGTGTATACCTAATTAACGTTTTGTATAGTTTTTGCTAGTATATTTAATGATTGTAGGCTGTTTATGCCTGTGCCAGATGATAAATAAGCATGTTTTGTTTTCATTTGCAAATAAAAATGTGTGAATGATTCATTCCTCAACGAAAAAGATGATCCAACGGCTGCACTAGTCATTAGACTCTATTAATAATTTTTAATTTGCAAAAATAAAATGTATATAATTCATTTAATAATATAAAAAATATATTTAATTCAAAGCTTTAAACTGCATTTTAAATTATGTAAATTTAATAATGTTGTTGATGCTGATAATTATTATGAAGACAATGCGTTAATGGACATTTACTATTAATGTAATATTTATTTATATATCTTAATATAAATGGTGTTTAGCATCAAAGATGGATTCGGAATTATTCTATTTTGAATTAATATTAATTATTATATTATATCATAAGAATTGTATTATAAAAAATATTTTAGATTTTTTATGTTTTGTGAAAAGCGCTATATGAATTAAATAATGTATTGTTTTATTATATCAATTATTATATTGCATACACTGTAGGCTAATTAAGTTTTATTAAGACCATTTATATTAAGTTTATCATAAATAAATATTGCATTAATATTAAATGTACATTAACGCATCGTCTTCGTAGCAATTATCAGCATCATCATCATCAACAACAACATTATTATTAGCCTATTATATTTATAGCCTATAATTTCTATCTTTTTACATAACGTTCTGACTTTTATTTGCCATGGGTTGCTATGGTCATGCAGGTTTGTTTATGCAATAAACTCGTCATTCCTTCACCATAGCATCTCGGGGCCACGACATAAGGATGTTGTTACCTTGAAAAAATTATCTTGTGGCCACGACGTAATATCACGTTCCCACGAGTAAATAAGTCGTGACTATGACAAAACTAAATAAACCGAAGTCCCCTCCCGGTGTTGTGTCTGTGCGGAGGCAGCTTCAGACTCAGACATATCTAGATCCATAAGCAGCTTTATTCCAAATCAGTCCAGTTCCAGTATTCCAGTCGTACAGGCAGGAGTAATACACAAAAGCGGTAGCAACGGAGACAAGGCAGAGAGAGAGTGATAAAGCAGGCAAGGTCAGGGTATAAAGCGATCAATCAGAGTACAAAGTCCAGGCAATAGGTCAAGGGAAACAGGCAAAGAATCGTAATCTAGAAAACAGTCCAAGGTAAGTTACAAACAATCCAAAAACAGTGAAGAAACGCTCAGAGTTGTCAGCCGGGGCAGAAACAAAACTTCGCAACTTCCTGGTTTGTGACGTGTCTTTTTATAGTCCAGTAAAGTGCCAGCACCTGGCGCGAAGGTGACACGATGCAACAGAGAACGGGGTCCGGGCGGAAACTAGTACTCCGGGGATGGTTCCCGCTGATGCCAATCGGGGGAGAGCCACAGAGGTCGCTGTTACAGAGCCAACCCCCCCCAAACCCCCCACCCCGCCTGCGAGCAGCTCCCAAAGCGAGCCGGTGGTCGACGTCTGGGTCTACCGCGAGGCCTGGGAGCTGGGCGGTCCGGGTGTTCCTGATGGTAGGTTGCGGTCAGTTTGGGGTCCAGAACATCCTGGGAGTTAAGCCACGACCTTTCCTCTGGACTGTATCCCTCCCAGTCAATCAGGTACTGTAGCATTCGCCCCCAACCTGGTAGGTTTCTTCATTGTCCACGGCCAGGAGGGGCTTCTCCTGCGGGGCGGTCTCGTCCAGGATCCCCTCCCCCTCCGGGGCATCAGGAGGCTTGAGCAAAGATACATGGAAGATTGGTGAGATTCGCTAATGAGCAGGTAAGTGTAAACGGTAAGAAACTGGTGTTATTTGTCTATTGATTTGAAACAGACCCATGTACCTCTGTGTCAACTTCCGTCAGGGTTAGTTCAGACGAAGATTCCGAGTAGATAACCACACCCACTGGAGGATTGGAGGGTTCTCCTGACAAAGGAAAGAGTGGTGGCTGGTAGCCAAGCACACACTGGAATGAAGTCATCAGGTTTGCGGATGGAATTTTGTGCATACTTTGCCCACATCAAGTATTTGCTCCACTCTGACTGGTCATGATGACAATAGGATCGCAAAAACCTGATCAATTCCTGGTCCATCCGTTCTGCTTGACCATTAGATTCTGGATGGTTCCCCCGAGGTGAGACTGACGTTAATATTTAGCTGCTGGCAGAATGCTGACCAGAGACGAGAAGTGAACTGGGGCCCTCGATCGGTGATGATATCTTCAGGGAGTCCGTAAAACCGAAACACTTGTTCAAGAAAGACTTCAGCAGTTTTCCAGGAAGTGGGAAGTTTTTGGAGCAAGATCAGATGGCAGGCCTTTGAAAAGCGGTCGATGATGGTGAGTATAACTGTGTTGTGATTGGATGGAGGTAAGTCAGTGATAAAATCCATGGAGATGTGAGACCACAGTCTCTGCGGGATTTCCAAGGGTTGAAGCAAACCGGCAGGTTTCTGGTGTGAAGTCTTGGTTATATTGCAGTTGAGACAGTGTTGGACAAAACGGGTGACATCAGTAACGAGGATTGACCACCAGAATCGGTTACGTACAAAATCCAACGTTGCCTGGATGCCTGGGTGACCTGAACTGAGATTATCGTGAACGTGGTGCAGTACTCTGTCTCGTAGCGGTTCGGGTACGTATTCTTTATCAGGTGGACACTCTTAAGGTGCAGGTTCCTGTGACTGTGCCTCTGCAATCTCTGCTATATTATCCCAGCGAACAGGTGCGACTATACAGGTAGGTGAAAGAATGTGTTAGGCTTCTGTGATTGCCGGGTAATCGTTGTGCTGGCGAGAAAGAGCATCCGCCTTTCCATTCTTGCTTCCTGGCCGGTAAGTAACTTTGAAGTTGAATCGGGTAAAGAACAGCGCTCATCTAGCCTGTCTGAGTTAAGGCGCTTGGCTGACTGGAGGTATTTGAGGTTTCGATAATCTGTTAGAATCAGGAAAGGAAGCTTGGCGCCCTCCAGCCAGTGTCGCCACTCTTCTAGGGCACACTTCATCGCCAACAGCTTCTTGTCTCCGACGTTGTAATTTCGCTTAGCTGGGTTTAGTTTTTGTGAGTAGTAAGCACAGGGATACATTCGACTGGGTTCACCATGACGTTGAGACAAGATGGCTCTTACACCTGAATTGGAAGCATCCACTTCGACAATAAATTCGAGATCGGGATTGGGATGATGCAGAATTGGGGCTGTAAACCGTTCCTATAAGGCTTGGAAGGCCTGCTCCCCCTCGGGCGTCCAGCAGAGGGTAGAGGGTCCCTTGCGAGTCATCGAAGTAAGTGGGCTGGCCAGTTGACTGAAACCTCTAATGAACCGACGGTAAAAATTGGCGAAACCCAGGAAACGTTGTAGATCCTTCAGTGTTCGGGGTTTGGGCCAGTTGACAACTTTTTGACATACACTTTTTGCTCATCCATGGTGACACCTTCAGAACTGATAACATACCCCAGGTAGGAGATCCGGGTCCATTCCATCACCCTCCTTTATGCGAACCAGGTTGTATGCACTTCTTAAGTCCAACTTTGTAAAGAATTTGGCCTTTCTCAGTTGTTCCAGGGCTGACTGTACCAGTGGTAGGGAGTAACGATATTTGATGGTGACCTCATTGAGTCCCCAGTAGTCAATGCATGGTCGCAAACCTCCGTCTTTCTTTTTAACAAAAAAGAAGCCTGCTGATGCTGGTGAGGTGGAAGGCCGAATGAAACCCTTGGCTAGTTCTTCCTGGATATACTTTTGCATACATTCCATTTCTGGTTGTGACAGTGGGAAGATTCGGCCCTTAGGCGGAGCTGCTCCAGGGATCAGGTCTATGGCACAATCAGTGGCAGGTTTGGTAGTAAAGTGGTAGCTTTTTCTTTACTGAATGCCTCCCGGAGGTCGTGATATTGTGCTGGTAGGTGATTGTGCTCCAGTGGTGGATTCAAGATGGAAGTGCTGGGTGCTCGGTGAGGTGGGTGCTTGATGAGCCTCCGTAGAAAGTTCTCTTGGCAGTATGGGGACAACTGAATGATGTCTCGGTCGAGCTATGAGATGTGGGGGCTGTGTCGTTCCAGCCAGGGGTAACCGAGGATTATGGCGTGGTCGGGTGAGTTCAGTGTGAATAGACGAATGGTTTCCTGGTGCAACAGTCCTGTGTGCAGTTCTATATCCTCAGTGACTTTGGTCCCCTGGCTGGGTCCGAGAGGTCGTCAGTCTATGGCTGCCACAGCCACCCGTTCACCACATGAAGAGAGATTAGCACGCTTAGCAAAATTTTCATCAATGAAATTTCCCTCTGCCTCCGAATCAATGAAGGCAGAGGTTACAAAATCACGAATTCTGATCTTTACAGGTAACGTGAGAGTAGGTTCCTCTTCAGGAACTCGAGCTGCGTCGACGAGACGCTATGGGAACGCCCTCAGCGTGACGGCTCTGAACAGTTTGTAGAATCAGCCAATGATGAATTGGGACTTCAGAAGCAAGTGACGTCACTGGCCAGGAAGTATAAATGCCCATGGAAAACGCCGGCCAGATAGCTTTTCTGTCTTTCAGCGAAGCACTCTGTGTGTGTGTTTGAACTTAGCTAGTGTAAAAAGTCAGGGTGTCTCTGTCTAAAAAATCTAACTGTGTGCAAAGAAAAACATGTCGAAATCAAAAGACAAAACTTTAAGGGGTGAAAGCAGACAATACAAAGTTTGTGCGAGCCCGTGTGAGAGATCGATTCTCCCGAATGATTCTCACACGCTCTGTGTTGTCTGCTTGGGAG
>JAUCNO010000386.1:12739101-12753498 GCA_032353835.1 Enteromius viviparus | reverse complement strand
GTGTGTTTCACCTGGCTGAGAAGAAATATAGAGCTGAGTATCATCTGCATAACAGTGAAAGCTAACACCATGTCTCCAAAAAAATTCAGGGAGAAGAAGGGGTATAGTCTGCCTGGATTGCCATGGCTTTGGGACAGAATGGCTCCCACTCCACTGTTAGACCCATCAACCTCGACCATAAACTTCCGGTCAGGATCTGGATGATGTAGAATAGGAGCTGTGATAAATCGTGCCTTCAAGTCTTGGAACGCCTGGTTACTTTAAGGGTTCCATTGGAGGGAAGTGGTGCCCTTTCGTATCATGGAGGTAAGAGGGGACGCTACTTGGCTGAAGTTTCGTACAAATCTTAAAAGTTGGCGAACCCGAGGAAACGTTGGCGCTTCTTGACTGTGCGTGGTTTGGGCCAGTTTAGGAAAGCAGAGACCTTTTTATCGTCCATAGACACTCCGTTGGCGCTGATGACATACCCCAAAAATGAAATCTTAGTCTGATGAAACTCTCACTTTTCCAGTTTGGCATTTAGGCAGTGTTGGATCAGACATTGGAGTACGGCTCAAACATGTTGTACATGGGACTGGTAATCCTCTAAGCAGATTAATATGTTATCAATATAGACGATCAAATGTTGATGAAGCATATCTCGGAAGACATCATTAGTGAGGGCTTGAAAGACAGACGAACTGTTTGATAAACCAAATGACATAACCGATATTTCACGGTAATTTTGTTGGGTCCACGATAATCTATACAGGGCCTGAGGCTGCCATCTTTCTTTTTATCAAAAAAGAACCCTGTGGCCGCAGGAGAGGTTGAAGGCTGGATGAAACCCTTGGCTAGTTCCTCTTGTATGTAGTTACGCATGCTTTCAGTCTTGGGCTGTGACAGGGAAAAGATGCGTCCCTTGGGTGGTGTGGTTCCAGGGAGTAACTCTAAGGCACAGTCATATGGTCTGTGAGGAGGTAGCTGGGTTGCTTTGATTTTGCTAAAGGCCAGTCGCAGGTCTCGGTAGGATGCTAGGAGGTCCTCAGGTGTGTTGTGAGTGGGTTCAGTGGAATCAATGTTTGAGTGATTGGATGGTGTATAGTCGCAAAATCTCATTATGAGCCCTGAGCCTATGCAGAGCCGATCTGCATAGGCTCAGGGGCTTGCTGGGTTGTGGTGAAGTAAGGTGGCAGGGTTGAGCGACGACTAGGTCGTGATCGCAGAAGATTATCCGTCTGGATCGCCAACTCCATATATTCCTCTGGGGTCCTCCCCTCATCACATCAAGCTAGTTCGGCCTGTAGCTCATCTCTCAGCATTGAGAGATCGGATAGACTGCAGTATCTCATCAGTTACTTGACTCAGCTTCTCAAGTTGCTGTTGATGTGTGGTCAGCGTGGTCCCTTGCTGAGCTACTTTGTCAGCCAACTGATAAACGATCGCTAGATCTGGAGTTGGCAAAGTTTTATGTAGTGAAGACTCAGTAGACACTGGATCCATTTGCAGATCGTTTAATGAGATGAGTCCAGAATGTCTGATGCATTGCTTTCCTCTGGACCGTAGCCTTCCCAATCAAGGGGGTACTGGAGAGTCCCACCCCGGCGCCTGGAGTCCCGGATTTTTTTGACCTGGTATGCTTCTTCTCCGTTGATCATCAGAGGGGGAACAGCAGACCTCTGTGCTCTGTTTCACATCTCTTCACTGCGGCGTAGCCAATGATCGAGGGCTGGAAGATTGGAGGGTTCACCTGACCAGGGGAACATGGGGGGCTGAAAATCCAGGACGCATTGAAACAGGGTCGACGAGACGTTTGACATCCTCAGTGGTGGTTTTTACATTCCCGGGGCCCAGGGGTCTGTGCCCTCCTCCTTTCAAGAACTCATTAGAACAGCTTATCCTTCTACAACTAACTTCTACAAACTGCGTGCAAGGACATCACAAAGCCAATCAGAGCACCGAAACTCGCTGCAGACGAACTCGTCATCTGACCAGCTCAAAGTGGTAACACAAGTTTCCTCTGCTTGCTGAACAGTGCAACTAGACTTAAAGAAAGCTAAACCTCTGCTTGTGATTTTCCTCTGGTTGGGTTCACACGTTAGCAAAAGTCCTCATCTTTACATATTTAGACAGCATGTGTGTGAATGTGTGTGTGTTTACGTAATCTTAGGTAGTGTTTGAACAGTAGATTAGTTGACAATAAAAGTGTATTCTCATTATTAAGAAACATCTGCTTTGTGTATTGTGTTTTGAAAAGGTCAAACATTGCTCAGATCCGCGAGCTACCCCGCTCTTAGAATTAAAACACTAAACTTTTGTTCTGATTCGCTGATCACGAGTCAAGCAAACTGTTTAAAATATGCTTATTGTGCTAAACTCTGGACGTATTGGTCAATAGTGTATTTCATATTTCCAAATTCAGGATAACTATATCTGGAGATTCATTTACATAGATTAACCAAAGAGCTAATTAAACAAATAAATTAAACGTACGGTTATTCCCCAAAGCTGATTAATACATTTATTTATTAATTTAATAATTCAACTTACACTGATGAGGGACGTGAAGAACAGTTAGCAAGCACATGCCCAGCTTGACCACAGTACAGGCAGAGATGACTGCGCCTCCTTCGTTCGCATTTCTCAGAAGTCAGAGGTGTCGAGCCGATCTGAGCAAAGGCTCAGGGGCTTGCTGGGTTGTGGTGAAGTAAGGTGGCAGGGTTGAGCGACGACTAGGTCGAGATCGCAGAAGATTATCCGCCTGGATCGCCAACTCCATATATTCCTCTGGGGTCCTCCCCTCATCACATCAAGCTAGTTCGGCCTGTAGCTCATCTCTCAGCATTGAGAGATCGGATAGACTGCAGTATCTCATCAGTTACTTGACTCAGCTTCTCAAGTTGCTGTTGATGTGTGGTCAGCATGGTCCCTTGCTGAGCTACTTTGTCAGCCAACTGATAAACGATCGCTGGATCTGGAGTTGGCAAAGTTTTATGGAGTGAAGACTCAGTAGACACTGGATCCATTTGCAGATCGTTTAAGAACAGAAAGAAACAGGAGAGGTCAAAACAACAGCAGTACAGTGCAACGTAGTAAAGGCAAAATCACAAACCAGAGTCCAGGCAGAGAGTAAAGGGCAACCAGCAAGAATCAAAGTCCAAAGTTTGGGGCATCCAGCGAGAATCGTAATCCAGAAAAACAGTCCAACAATAATCCATGGGAAATGTCTAAATAAGAGTGTTCGCCAAGGCAAAACAGAACTTCGCAACTTCCTGTAGTGAACCCCGCTCTTTTAAAGGGGAGAAAACGAGCGGCACCTGGAGCGGAACTCTAAACTCTGCGTGTCTAAAATGTCCAGGTGGGAACGTTAATACTCCGGTGATGCTTCCCGCTGATGGTGGTCAGAGAGACCGCCCCTGCGGGCGGCTCCCGAAGCGAGCATTGGAACGGCGCAGGGGTCTACCTCAGGGTTTGGGTGCAGGCTTGTCCGGATGATTTTGGTGAAAGGTGATTGTAAGAGATGGGTCCAGAATGTCTGATGCATTGCTTTCCTCTGGATCGTAGCCTTCCCAATCAATGGGGTTCTGGAGAGTCCCACCCCGGCGCCTAGAGTCCAGGATTTTGTTGACCTGTTATGCTTCTTCTCCGTCGATCATCAGGGGGGGGAACAGCAGGGGGGGGGGGCGACCTCGTCCTGGTCATTTTCTCCTCCCGGAGAGCCACAGAGGCTCATAACAAATACAAGTTTGAGGTTTGAGGCTATATTAGTAGCAATTCAACATCAATTGCTTGAATTCAATTCAAGCAACAACAAAATACAATGTACACATAGGCTATAACTTTTATTAACAAAACAAAAAAAATACACCATGCTGTATGCCTAATATGAAATAACAAATAACTTACACAAAGTTTAAATAGGTAGGCTACAAATCTAAAAATCTGTGAAGAATGAGGAACAAATAGTTTTATGATCTTCATTTAAATAAAACAAAAATCTGCAAAAAAACGTGTAACCTGTTACACCCACACCATGCTCCACCTTCACCTCAGTCACCTACGCTCACTCTCACCTGATGCACCGATCACCACCACCTGGATCTACTCAGCCTCACCTGCCACCATCACCTGCTATCACTGATCACGACCACATAAACCACAGTTTACCAGTAACCAGTCATGTGTTGGATCTGTGGCACGGAGAATATATCCAGATCCCCGCGGATTTCAATCTGCTGATTCCAAGTCCTGCTCCACATCCACTGTCCCTGTTCCAGTTCTTGAGTCTGTGCCGCCACATCGCCCAATCCTGCCCAGTCTCCTTTTTGTGTCATCATGGGTCAAGTGGTGTGTGGTTGTGGTCGTCTCATCTCTTTCCCTCATTTGTTACTCACCTGTTTACTGGAATTCCCAGCACATCCTGTTAATAAACATTGTTACCATTTATCTCCTTGTCAGTCCGCTTCATTACATAACCAAATAAATAAGAAACCATGGTGTTTCATTTATATTTTGAAGCTCTTTCTTTTTCGCCTCTCTCTTCTTGTCCGTCAGCTAATGTACTACTTTTTCCAACACAGTCTCACGATCGATTTGTATGTAATTTGTTCGTATAAGGTGCCAAATTCTTACTAATTCGTTGCGCGGATGAGTAAAAAAATGTGATGTGTTCACGATCCCCCACCAAAACTCTGGAAACGATTAAATAAAGTGTATAAAAGTGACTTCATATTATAAATAAAATTATTAAATGAAATAAAAATATTATTAGTTCATGGTTTTTCCAGGATTTTCATGTACGAGAGCCCTAATAATAGCAAGCACACTGTTAATCACATGTCCACCAATGTGAATTTGCTAATGCTCTGTTACCTCTTCCTCCTCTAATCACATGCCGTATCCGTCACCCCATTTTGTTCCTGGACCTCTAAATTTACAATTTAAGCATGGGATTGAACCGTTGATTCACTTGACTAATTAGCGTGTATTACCATTTATCTTTCCATTAGTTTCTACAGAAAAGTTTATTCTTGAGTACTTGATATTTACTATTGTTGTTTCTTATAATTACTATTGTGATATCTCAAACTCCAGGTTGCATTCTTTCTAATGTCTCTTGCTAATGTGGTTTTGCATGTTTACATTGGACTGCTAAACTAGGACAAAGCACCTGATGAAAGCCTTGTTGGGCAAGACTTGTTGGGCTGTTACATTGCACTGGAGAATTCATCCAGCACGGTTGTGAAATTCATGTTATTTTAGAAACCACACTGCACAGAGTAATTTTCTTCAACATTCTGTATTTATGTCTTGTTTTCCAGGGGGGAATAAAAAGAAAAAAAATATATATTGTAGCCCTAATACCTGTGTACATAGTAACTAGATGTGTACATCTTATTTATGCACAGTGTAAGTGCACATTGTTACAAAGTATTGACAGCTGTAATATTTCTGGGTATGTGTAAGTAAATATATGTAACAGGACATTGGAAACAACACTTTTTTCACTTCACTAAATACTCCTATAACAGGAATTACATAACGGCGTTTGGGAAAAACAATATGTATAAGAGTAATTGGAACAAGGGGTGATCTAGGGGGTGGAGAGGGGTAGGTTTAGGGGTGGAATAGGATCCAGGGGGTCGAAAAAGGTGGGTTTAAGGATATTTAAAGTGGGAGGAGTTGAATCTTGAGTTGGTGGAGTTGGTGTACTACTGTGATAGTGTACTTACATGGCAACTAATCAGGAACTATCCAGTTAATAAAAAGTGTAACATTCTGGACACCAACCACAATTTATATGTAAAGTGTAACATATGAATTGTTTACTTAATATAAACTATTTTTCTTTACCAAAAAGTGCTGTTAGTCCTGTTACACATTTGTACTTTAATTACCAAAAAGTGTTGTTACCAATGTGCTGATACACATTTGAACTTAAACATACCACTCAGTGCATTGTTACATGTGTGTAGCTACACAAGCATTAGGGTTGTAGACACTATGTACCAATGTTGTGGTTACATAATACATACACATCGAGTTACAATGTACTAAATACACAGAAATGGGGCCACTTCATATAAAGTGTGACCAAAAAAACCTTAAATATTTTGTAGTGTATTTAAAGGAACACCTGTTAAAAGTGTTTTTATTTAGAAAAAAATTATTGAAGATTGCATTTTCTAAAGAAAAAAGTGATGCTATGGTATGATGGCATTTTGCTAAACGGTTTCTTTCTGGCCACAAAGAGATAATAATTTTTATTTATATGTATATATTCTGTTTCCTGTGCCTGCTTGTATCCTTTCTTTAATGCAAAACAGTGGGATATTTTCTATCAGCCAGTAGAATTTTTTTTTACCTACTAAATACTTTATTGGCTTGTTTGAGACTAAGCAAGCAACACAAAACATCTGTTTTTTAAATTGAATCTTTAAACTTTTAATGACAGCATCATAACCATCAAACTGCACATTTTTACTCCTTTCCTTTTCAGGTACCTGCACAGAAATAAACAGTTGACAAGGCTCGATGAGAGAATGTTTGCTGGGACAAGCAGTGGGCCAATGCTCCTGTGAGTGCCTTTTGTTTTTGTCATGAAAGCACTTGAGATTCAGTGTCTACAATTCTCTCTTAGCTCTTTTACTCAAGGTTTGCTGCCATTGTCCATAAATATTGTTTTAAGTAAGTAATTCCTTTTTTTTTTTATAAATATTTTTTTGTCATTGTGGGGACTAGCCTGTGGGCACTACAAGGGGAAAAATATTACAATTAGTACATTATTTTTACCCATGTTTAACCTTGTTTGCCTATATATACAGTACCCGGAAAGCTACCTGAAAAACTATGGGCAAGTGTATCTCGGAACAGAAGTGGTTTTACCAAAAGCTGTAATACCAAATATTTATTTGATTTAGTTAATAGAAATTAATTCATAAATCTATTATTAATATAATATTAATATATTAATTAATATCTAATATAATCTAATATAATAATATTATTAATCTATTATTAAATCTATTTATGTCATTATTTTTGAAAGCATCCTCCTTTAGTGTCTTAAATTTTGAACAGTACTCTAGCTTTGCAGGTAGATTTTTTTTAACCATCTTGGAGACGTGTCCACAGTTCTTCTGGATTTAGTCTGTCTCAGTTTGTTGTGTTACTTCATGTAATTCCAGACCGACTGGATGATGATCAGATCAGATCTCTGTGTCGAGCACTGGCTGTTGTCAGACTCCTTGTGCAGACAATAATCTCACTGCAAATATTGTTTGGAAATGTAAACTGATATTTCCTACTGACACGCTATGGCAAAAGATAGAAATAACTAACTTAAAACCATTTTTTGAAAATACTAGTGGCGTAAGACTTTTGCACAGTACAGGTCAATAAGTATATAATCAACCTGTGAATTTGCAAGTTCTCTTACTTAGAAAACATGGAACATGGTCTACAATTTTCAGCATACAGTAGGTGCATTTCCACTGTGAGAGACGGAATCTAAAAAGAAAAATCCGAAAATCACATTTTATGATTTTTTAACAGTTTATTTGGGAATTACCCAGCAATAACCCATCTTTAATGTTCTCACTTAGGGAAGGAGGTTTTTGCCCAATATGTCACAATACATGGCCCTGTTCGTACGTCCTGATTTTGCTGAGCTTGACGTGTCCCTGGGTAAACATATTTTGTTGACCCTGGAACAACATTTTATTCCAAATTTTTAGTTTTGACCATATCTCTACACCTAAACCTAACCCTACCCATGAGTAATGCCTAAAATCTAAGTAAATCATAGATGACTGACATTGATGTTCAAGCACCAAACACTGATTATAAGCCTAAACTTCACAAAAACTACTCCTCCCGTGTAGTTCTGGGCTGATTCTTCACCAGTCTTAGCATCATTGATACCCCTCGAGGAGAGATCTTCCATGGGGCCCCAGTCTGAGGGACATTGACAGTCATCATTAGCCTCTTCCATTTTCTGACAGTTGCTTCAACAGTTGTTCTTTTTGCACCAAGCTGGAGGATTTCCCCAGTGGCTGCACGAACCCCAGAGATGTCAACTTTGCTTGTAGATTCTCTTGGGCCTCCACTGGTGGCTGCACAGCCTCCGAGTTGGTCCATCAAGAATGTTCTGAAGCCCAAGCCTGACCCTGCACCAGCAATGGAGGTTCGGCTTTGGACTATTGCCCTGCCCTGAACCGACCACAGAGGCCTTTGAACTTTTGTCATGCTCTGATCCGGCCATGGAGGCTACCTTTGAACTTTTGTCATGCTCTGAACCGGCCATGGAGGCTACCTTTAAACTTTTGTCATGCACTGAACCGACCATGGGGGCTATTATAGAACTTTTGCCCTGTCCTGAACCGGCCACGGATGGCCGTCATGGACCTTTTGTTCAGTCTCGAACCGGCCAAGGAGGCAATGGAACTGTCACTGTGCACTGAACCCGATCCTGGAGATGTCACTTTCTCACCTGAACCTGCGCCAACTGCTGGGACCACTCATCCTGACCCAGTTGCAGGTAGGCCACTATTAACGTACTTGTGCTCTTTTGTTCAGTCCAGTCTCCTGCATCACCTTCTATTGATCCGCCCAGGTGGGCTTCCCCGCTGTCTGCTCCACCCTGGAGGGTATCTCCAATGTCTGATATGTCTGCTATGTAACGGTCAGGCTGAATATGCCAGTTCAGGCCACTGGACAAGACTCCAGCGCTTCATAGACTCTGTGTGTTTTTGTGTCTGTTTTCATGTCTCGACTCATTTCAATTAACTCACGTCTCCATCCTTCTTGTCCGTTGTCTTGGTTCTTCATTCATGTCTCCACCCACCTTGTTTGTTGTCATGACTGCCCATTGTTCCTCCACCCATTTTGTCTTGTATTTAAGCACCTGACTGTCATATGTTTAGTTACTCGTCATTGTGAATGTAACTTGTGTTTTTTCCCTTTCTTCAACCATTCATGTCACTCTGTGTTTCCCTGTCTGGATAATCGACCCCGCCTGCCTTTGGATATTCGCTATCTTCTCTGCCCTCTTGAGCACTAAAAGGGTATCTTGCCAAGGGAGTAATACATGTAGAACCGCCACTGGGAAAGACATAATGTCAATAGCATGGCCTGCAAATAGTCCGGACCTTAATCCAATTGAAAATCTGCGGTGGAAATTAAAGAAAATGGTCCACAACAAGGCTCCAACCTGCAAAGCTGATCTGGCAACTGCAATAAGACAAAGCTTGATACAGATTGATGAAGTATTGTAACAGACTCTTAGAGACATTCGGATCCATGTGCAAGGCTTTATTCGGATGTCTTAACCAGGGCTTAAAAACGAAGAAAAAAAAAAAATTAATTCGGTTCACTCCGAGCAATATCAATATTATAACGTTTCTGTTCTTGCGTTCCTCATTTAACAATAGTTCCGAAAACGTTTTTCTAGAAAAAATACCGTTAATAAATGTTATTTTATTACACAGCACGATCACTTATCTGTGACAAGTATACTATTTGTTATTAGTTAAATCCATGCATCAGATAGTTCAAGCTGTTATAAAAGCCAGAGGTGGTGCAACAAAGTACTAATAGTGTTTTTTATTTGTGTGATTCCATATAATTTTACTCTGTTTGATTTTTAAAACAGTTGTCATTGACTATAGTTATCTTTCTTAGTTTTTTTTTTTAAGTGTTTTATATAGCCAGAAGTTTGGATTGTTAAGTGAAAATAGTTTTGTGGCATGTATGTGCTCATTATCGAACCGGCCGAGGAGGCAATGGAGGCTACATCATAAAGCATACTTGCAATAAGTATACAGAACGTTGATTAGGTAAACAACCCCGCAATATTATCATGTTCCCACTAGTTAATGACAATGGCCATGACAAAACTAAATGAACCGAAGATGACCCTCTTGGTCACCGTATTTCAAGGTAAAAAAGTGGAATATTCAAGGAATAGTCAATTTCCTGATCTTAACCTGATTGAGCTTTTCATTTGCTGAAAACAAAACAGCAGAAAGACCTACAAACAAATAACAACTTTAGTTGTAATTTTTCTCATAAAAAAACCCAAAACAAAAATACAGGTTTTTTAACTGATTTGACAAAAACTTTATTCTGTTCTACATTCTAACTGTTCAGACTTCATAAATCTTAGTCGTGTTACTATTTATTACTTTTTCTTTTTCTCTAAGTGAAAAAATATCTTCTCATCTGAATGCAGGATGTTGACCATAGTAATCTTATCTGTCTGCTAACGTGGGCCTGCTGAAATCATAATTCTTTAATAAGTTAATATTGTGGCCCCTCAGCTACCCTCTCAGGAGTCAGCTTAGTGTGAAATCATTGCTATGAGATCACTGGCTAACTATCTCAAAATGAAAAAATCAGACAAGCAAGCTGCAATAGGTTTTTTTTAGGTCTTCCTCCTCTTCTTAATTGTAAACTTATGTTGCACAATATGACTCACTGGAACATCTATTTAAAACAAAAACAACAACAAGCTCATTTTATAATGGACATTTTTTTATCCTCAGGGTTATAATCCAGCAATCCGCTGGTTTTCAGAGAGAAAAAAAAAAAACTGTGTTTATTATTATTTTCTTTAGGTCATACTAAAACACACATAACAGCTAACCTGAGCCTGCATTTACATTGCAAGCCCAAATGCAGATTATCTTTTGATGTGTATCTATTGTCCCACCTTACATTAGGTTTAGGCAGAGATACAGTATGGTCAAAACTAAAATGTTTAATTAAAATGTCGTTTCAGGGTCAACCAAATATGTTGACCATATTTGGCCACATCAAACTCAGCAAAATCAGGACATTCAAAAGAACACACTAACAGCAGCGTTAGTATTATTATTATTAATAGTATTAGTTCTAATATTAGTGAATACTGCATATGAGAGCACCATGAGTGCTGTGTAATTAGAAAGTACTGTATCTGATCTGCCTAAAGGAAAATGAGACTGTAATTCAAATATTTTTGTCTTGAGAACCTTCACTATGTATTCCTAATGATTTGTTAAACTCTCAAACAAGAAAATCATTGGAACAAACAGCCAATACTTTAGAAAATCACTGGTAAAAAGCAACATTTACTAAAGTACCACAAGCGTTTTAATTTAATGTTTGATCTTAGCCTTTCTTTGAAAGTCTACTCTTTTTTTCATCAGCGATGTATCAGAATCTGCTGTCACTTCCCTACCAACCAGAGGCTTGGAGTCACTTCGGGAGCTCTGTGCTCGGAATGTCTGGGCCCTCAAAAAACTCCCACCGATCAAGACTTTCAGACACATGATAACAGCAGACCTTACCTACCCCAGCCACTGTTGTGCATTCAAGAACTTGAAGAAAAAAAGAGGGTTTGTGTTTTTGATTATTCATTGTAATACTACTCTCAAATCTGGAAAAATTAATTATTAATTAATTATTAATTAAATAATAATTATTATTATATAAATATTTGTTGTTGTATTTTTTTATTTATATTAGTATATATTACTAATACTTTAATGTTATATAATTGGTTGCCTAAATCTACTAAAATTTCTAAAAAATTATGGAGGTTTCAGTGAGCATGCGATAAAGTATTTATTGCGTATTGCGTTAGTGTATTATCTGCCAGGGGAAAAATAAGGATTTTTGCTTTTTTAATGGCAGGTACTTAGAGGACATCATATGTAACCTTACTGCCAGGTCTAACCAACTTCAAAAAAGATCTGTGGGAACTTTTACTATTCCTGGTCTGCACAGCAGCATGGAACCTGGCATCGATTCAAGTGATAATCTCTTTAGAGACACTTATGACCACCAGGACTTTTACAGCAGCCTGCACTACCACACCTACTTTGGTGGGCACCCAGATGATGATGTGGGCTTCGGTGAAACGCTGAAGAACCCCCAGGAAGACACCAGCCATGAGTTTGACAGCCGCTATGACTACATTGTGTGTGAGGAGGGAGAGGACATCGCCTGTTTTCCTGCTCCTGATGAGTTCAATCCATGTGAGGACATCATGGGTTTCAGCTTTCTAAGGGTATCTGTGTGGTTTGTCAGTTTGCTTGCTGTGTTGGGAAACCTGCTTGTACTGTTGGTGCTGCTCACCAGCCACTACAAACTGTCAGTTTCAAGGTTTTTAATGTGCCACCTGGCTTTTGCTGATCTATGTATGGGCATCTACCTTCTGCTGATTGCTTCTGTGGACCTCCACACACGTTCTGAATACTATAATCATGCTATTGATTGGCAGACAGGTCCAGGATGCAGCCTAGCTGGGTTCTTTTCAGTCTTTGCTAGTGAACTTTCAGTCTACACACTGACCACTATTACCCTGGAACGCTGGTATGCTATTACATATGCCATGCAACTGGACCGTAAGTTGCATCTGTCCCATGCTTCAGTCATTATGCTGGTAGGCTGGATCTTTTCCCTTTTATTGGCTCTTATGCCTCTCATTGGGGTCAGCAGCTATCAGAAGGTCAGCATATGCCTGCCCATGGACACCCGGACACTTGGGGACCAGATCTACATTCTATGTGTGCTTGTTTTTAACATCCTGGCTTTTGTAGTCATTTGTGCCTGTTACATCAAGATCTATTGTGCTGTTCACAACCCCAGTCATCAGTCTGCCAACAAAGACACCAACATTGCCAAGCGTATGGCTGTGCTCATCTTTACAGACTTCCTGTGCATGGCTCCGATTTCAACGTATGCTATGACTGCTGCATTGGACCACCCACTCATCACTGTGTCAAACTCCAAGATCCTCTTAGTGCTCTTTTACCCTCTGAATTCCTGCGCTAACCCTTTTCTATATGCCATATTCACCAAGGCCTTCCAAGGAGATGTCTTTATACTGCTTAGCAAAGTGGGTCTCTGTAAACGTCAGGCTCAGCTTTTCCGCGGTCAGACAATATCTTCAAAGGCAAGCAGCAGACCAATCACTAGACGTGAGAGGGACCAAACAGGAATGAAGGAGACCCCTATTTCGCTTCTAGATTATCCAGGCAACCCGCCAGTCACCCAACAGCAGGAGGACAGTGATGGACAGGACACTTGAAAACTTTGTTATTTCAGACCACAACAACTGGAATGTAGACACCCAGCCAAATTGGAGTCAAAAGACAAGAAAATCAATTTAATAGTTAATTAACTGAACAATCTGCAGTAAACAAACTGATACATTTTTGTTTGTATATATAATGCATTATGTTGCACTGGTAGTAGTCAATGATTGACTGGTATACAGGGATTTGACATAAGCATCAGGAATTAAGGTGTAAATTGTTCATAAATCAATTCTCAATTGAATACATTAAAATTGAATATATTAAAGAATTAAGCATTATTTTAAAAAGAAATAATCTTGTGTTTTGTAAGGCCATTTTGAATGGTATATTAAGCTTGCACACAAATCCAGTGCTTATTTCAGAAGCCAAGCATTATATTAATAGAATGAATAGACTTATATTTTATGATCAAGTTTGTAACAATTCTCAATGGCCCAAATGTGAAAACTGTTTTAGAATTTAAGGTTGTAATTTAGTTACATCCTGAAATATTATATTTTATACATAGCACCTTCTACTGCAGTTCTTCTACTGGCCATTGTTGCTGAGCATCATGTTTGTCAAATAAGAGCTTGTGTGTAGATCATTCAAGTTTTGTGCTTTGTATTGTTTTTAGCTTGTGTCACTTACAGTTTCTAAGCTGTAATTTAGATGTTGTAATCACAAAACATTTAGTTCATCATGTTTATTTAAATTCATGTAATATAATCTTCATGCACAACTAAATATAAATGTGCCACTTTCATGTATTTAATGGTGATGATTTGTTTATTGTTGAAATAATTCCTAATTTTCTGATTTAAAATAAAGATATGGGAAACATAAGTGTTGTGGCAAATGCAGTACACGTACCTCTCTGCAGAGTTGCTCTCTGCAACTTCAATTCCACCCCTGAGCAAGAACCCCCAACTGCACCCAGTGCCACAGCATTGACTGCCCGCAGCTTGTGTTTTCACGGTGTGTGTATGCACTTTGGATGGGTTAAATGCAGAGCACTAATTCCTAGTTTGGGCCACCTGGCCACAAGTCACTTCAGAAAACATAATAATGATAAGAGTTATGTACTGAGTTGTGGATAATTTTATATTACTTGTTTCTTCAACTTATTCACCTCAGAGAAGAAATTATACACATTTTATGTTTCTATATTGTTTTAAAAGATTGAAGATTGTGGCAATTAAAGTTGACCAAGTTGAACTCAAGTTTAAGTTTAAGTGCAAATTTAGAAACTGTTTACGGTAACACTTTATAATAATGTTCAGTTGTAAGGCATTTATAAGTGATTAGTTAATGATGAACTAATCATTTACAAAACATAACTATGTGTTCATAA
>JAUCNO010000386.1:12702821-12724183 GCA_032353835.1 Enteromius viviparus | reverse complement strand
TAAGATATTAATGCATCTTTTACAAAATGTTAAGATATGTCAGAGCAAGATATTTTCAGTTGAAGCAGTTCAAACATTCATTTTAGTCTGTGACTAGCTTAAGCCTTGTCTGTGAAACTAGGAGAATATCACATTCTCATTCAAGATTACTGCACATGACTACATTTTGAATCAAATTTATTTAGAGCAAAATTTAAATTTGCATCATTATATAAACAGGCTAAACTTTTAAAATTATTACTTATTTTAAAAGCTGCTCTTTGAGTATACAGAAGTTTACAGAAATAGTTTTGACTTTAAACGTTGGAATTTTGTTTTTTTTTCATCTTCATTATTGCTGCTTGATTATTACTGATGAGATCATAGACAATCACAGCTTTAACAGGCTGCATTCAGACTAATGCACAGATCTCTTTCGATATATCAGATGTTTTCCTCTGCTCTGAAAACATAACTGACGGTGTGCACATTAGTTTTGTATCAAAGGATTTGAAAATGCAAGTGCATTAAACCACAGTCACGATCAGCCGCTTCAGTACAAACACAAAGTGCACATGACTGTCGTACATATCATACCAATGCATTCCAAACGGTATATAAAAAAACATATCTCAAGTAAAACGCGACGCACACACTGTCAAACAACGTGCACGTGTCTCAGGTCAAATTCTGTGCAATGAAGCCCAGTGTTTCTCGAGCACGCACATGTGCCATATGCGGAGAAATTAGCGGCTAGGTATACATCCGCACTTAACTATCAAGGTGAACATGATTCAACTTTGTGAATAGATTAAGGGCAATATTTTTTATATCGCATGATAAGATTCTCGCGTGAACGCAGCACGTTGCCGCTGATAACAGCCCACAATAATTTTTATTCATTTTGTTTATAAAAGTTGTTGCATTTTGCTGTTGCTTGAATTCAAACCCAACAATTGATGCAGAATTGACACTAATTTGAAAATGAAAATAGGAAGTGCATGTCACTTTTAACCTATTTAAAAGCAAAAGAAAATTGAGGAAAAGAGGGAAAACTCAAACTAAAAGCAAAACTGCTTTATACTGAATTTCCACTCATTTCAGAGTAAAGGTAAATTGTGCACAGCACTATCAATATATTTAAAACAGAAGGTGAGAAAGTGGGAAAAATAAGGAAAAGGAAAACTCTAGCTCACATCCATGTCAAGGAACAACCAGCCCAAAATTACCTGCAAAATATGAAACAGGAAGACATGATCAAAAGATAAACTCACCTGGCATGCCTGTGAATGCTAGCGCTGGGTTTGCAGCAGCTGCAGCAATGGACTCTTGCTGACTCTGTTGGCTCTGGCCAGGGGTTAAAGGTCGCTGATTGGTCCCAGCACGAATCACCTGGATTTGGCAAGAGAAGTTGCAATACAACCTGAAGTAAACCACTAGCCTCTAAAGCACTGGTCTTAAGCTCCAACCCAACTTATCATGGTCTTCAGGATCACTAGAAACGTCTAAGCAGGTGTGATTTGGGGCAGATTGAAGGTAAACTCTGCAGAGCTGTGGTCTTCCAGGAACTGAGTTTAAGACCACTCTAAAGCTACTTGTTTCTTTAATTCACTATTTATTTTCAGTAATGTCAGATTAAATGCATTTTAATGTGCAGGAGAAATTTGTTTTTCGTCTTGTATTTGCTGTCAATAATAGTTCAACAGCATTATTTTTCAAATAGATTAGAAGATAATATAACAGACTTGTCTTTCAGTTTTTTCATCATGATTACAGAAACTATTTGACCTCCAAATATGTTTAATGGCATTTTCTGACCTGCACATTTCTTGCTTTGTTCCAAAACAGGGACTTTGTAATTAACATTGTAACTTTTTTTTCTCTTTACTTTCACAAGGAAACATTTCAAAGCTCAACTTGTTTATGCGAGTCTTATGATTAAAACTGCCCTCACATTGGTTAGTTTAAACACCTGTTTATATCCCACTCATGGCACCAATTAAGATGGATTAATAACATACTTCTGCATAGTTTTTTTTTTTAAGGCTTTATCTGCAGCTGTCCTTACACACACTAACAAATGTATACAGCCTAAATTTCCTCTTAGCTTCAAAGGCATGTACAATTCCAACTTACAGAAGAAATCTCTCCAGGTTATAAAAAAAAACACTGTGACCGAACAAAGTGTAAAAATTAGGCGGGGCCCAAAGATGACCTCAAGGGATAGTTCACCCAAAAACTATCATTAATTACTCATCCTCTTGTTGTTAAAAACCTGTAAGACCATTGTTATTTTTAATTAAATCAGAGAGATGATTGCAGAGATTGCTGCAACTCAAGAAAACACATGCAAATAGAGAAAACACCAGCACATTAAGAAAACATTAATCAAATTGACAACACGAGTGCTACAAATCCTCACAACACATGCAAGTTAAGAAACAGACCACAACAGAAATGTTTCATGGGGAACCGAAAAAGTGAAAGACCCGCTAAAATATGGGCTTGATGCTCAAGATGGCGACGCAAGTGTGTGCATACTAATGCTGCGTTCCAAGCACCCGTAACCTGTGTTTTCCCAACCTTCTACCTGTGAAAGTGCACTATAATGGCAGTCAAACCCATGACTTCCCACCCGTGAACTCGTACTAGATCGGTGTACTCCCAGTTCTGACATCACATAGCCTGCAAAACAATGGCAGCCCCTACAGATGCTGTGTTTTAAGCAAGTAGTACACTAAAATAAAAGGTATCACAGCTTCTCTTGCCTTATCCTCCGTTTCCCTCAAATAAGTAAGGACAGCACCTTTGGCGATAAAAATTATTGCAAATAAACATAAGCCCTGTACGGCCTGCCAAGCTGGTTTGTTTACATCTAGTTACAAAAATTCATTGTTCTCTGGAGTTTTAGTTTGACTAGCCTGGAGTGCTACAATGTTGTGAGGTGTGGTTTGAAGTCTTAACTTAAAGGCTCAAAAACCTGTTTGGAATGCAGCATTATTTCTGGTTCACATTTACTACAGGGGAAACCTGAATATTCGAAACTTGAATAAATAATTAATGTTTTTAAAATTAAATGGTGAATTTGGTATATCAAAGACAGGAGGAAACATCCTTCCTACATTGCGTACCTCTGTTTGAAAATTCATCAAGATTCAATGCAGAGAATACGTCGTCCTTTTGATTACGCATTCATTATTTGCTCTCTTCCTTTAAACACAAAATCAAACACAAATGTATAATACTGTACATTTACAAAAGTCAATTTTGTTATGACTGCTTTTCATGTGATTATAACTGTCAAACGAGATGCTCAGAGAATTCTGCATGTGTGTTTTATTATTGGATAACATGAATGCAACTGCACAATTTAACTATGTAGCCAGTAAGTTTGCAAATATCAGTGTTTACATTTCCCCGTGTGTGTTATTAATTATTTTGTAAGATCTGTTGCATCATTAAGCACTAAACATCACATGATTTTACGATTTATTTTGATTTAAATTATATAAAATTGAACTTTTTAACTTTATGTATTAGTTGTAACCTTTTATATGTATAATGATAATGTATGTGCACAACTGAAAAATGTATATTTATTACGCTTAATCATTTTGACAATGTCTTAATCACAATGTAAATTTATCATTTAAGAGAAAAAAAACCCCAATGTAATACTAATTTTAATTCGAGAAATAAGTAATTTGGGTCAGTGGATTTGTTGGAAAACTGAAAGGTGAGTTTTCTTTTTATAAACACCTTTTAACACCCTGATTGAATGATTTCTTTGTCTTTTGGATATTATTAGCCAAAATAATCTGACAATTAACTGTGAAACGCTATTATATAAGATGGCTAAATTAATTTAATATCCTAAATGAAATATATTTTCATGGTTAGTGAAAATAAATCAGCAGTGCTTCATTAATTGTTAAAAAAAACATGTCAAAAGAAACTGCAGAATAATCCCAGCAAATGCAAAACCCCTTGAACATTTCCATTGTGGTATGCAATTTGCAATGCGTTTCTTAGTTTGCATGTGTTTTTGCAGCACTTGTGTTGTCAACTTGATGAAAAAGGTTTTTTTTTATTTGCTAGTGTTTTCTCTATTTTCAGAGCGTTGAACTCTCTAGGCCACACTACTCTTTTCATTTAATTGTTGCGCATTCAAAAAATGTTTTGTACTGCGGTTGCATTCCACAGTTCAAGTTTGGCAAACTCTGACATAAAACTGTGAGGCCAACAGAAAATTGATATGTCACAGAATGATTTCAAATCATCACATTTCATTTAAAACCTGCAGCACCACAAAAAAGGGGAATAGACTGCACGCTTTTACATTTTGGAATTATTATTATTTGTTGCATGTTGCATTTAGGTTTTTAAAATGTTGCTGCAGAGTTTGATGCCATATCAACAACCAAAAAAATCCCAAAAAGTAAATTTTGTATGCTCAAAGCCTAGTGTGACTAAAGCTTTAAATGTTGAGAATGTCATCAACCTGTTGTCCAGGTCCTGGACCCTGACTGGATGCCTGCTGATTGCCGGAATGACTGGCAGCAGCTGCAGCCGGTTGTTGGAAGAGGTTGGCTGGATACACGCCCCATGGTACTCCATAGTATTGAGGAGGGACTACAGCTGGGCCTATGGAAATACAGGAGCTTTAGACTGAGGACTCCATATTTAAGTGCACAGGATTGTATATAACATGGTTGACATTTATAAAGTGGGTACATGTGTATACCTGCAAGTGTGGCAGCTGCTGCCAATCCTGCAGCGGTGTAAGGGTCTGCTCCAGGAGGGGCAGCATTAATGATGTAAGGGTTTGGCACAAAAGCAGGAGCAAGGCCTACCGGAACAACAGGCCATATTCATTTCAAAGACTGCCTGCACAATTAAATTGAGCCACTAAAGACATTAAATTAAAGAATAAACTTTTAATGCGTCTTACACTGTCTTAAAACAAAACAAAAAATTATGGTGGAAGCAAGATATAGACAAAAGTTTCTCTGGATATAAATTCAAGTCTTAGTAATAATGTTACCAAGATGTTGCTGTTGGGCTGCAGCAAGGGCATACTGTTGTTGCTGCGCTGCGGTCAACTGCTGAACTGTAAGATGACTGGATCTCTGGAACAACTTAAAAAAAAAAACAAAAAAAAAAATTCCATGTAACTACATCTTTTTACACACACACACAAAAAGACCCCAAACGATTTATCATTTTGCAGATTTTATTAGCCTAATTGAGCCTGTCGCAATGATGAGAAGATTTTTTTTTTTACAGAACATAAGATGCAGATACAATGTTTGCCAAGAGTGTATTTACTTAGTTTGTCCAGCAGAGTGTGTATGAAGGTAAAACAGTAGCAAAACTCGAGAGCTTGCTAGTTTAAATCTGAGAACTTCTAAAATTAATATTTGTAAGCTGAAATTTATACTCACAGCTCTCATGTAAAAAGCTGCATCTATCGATTTGCACACACAGACAATACTCAGAACACCTCTGTTTTGAAAGTTTCAGATTAATAGTTACAAATGTGTAAAGTGACGTCACAGAAACAAAATGACAGGCACAATTGTGTACTACACACTTTTCACATACAGTTTCGCTGTACAACCACAGGTCGTCCCTCGAAGCTTCTCAGATCTGGCAGTACAACCTCAAATCCCAGCGCTCTGATTTTTGCTACTCTTTTTGCAATATTTCTGTAGCAAAACGCACTTGTGCACTTGTAAATGCAAACTTGAGAGAGCAGAGTCAGGGGTGGGGCTAGGGTGGGAATGAAGTCATTTTATTGGTCAATGCCTCACCAATGAACAACGCCAGCCACAATGCAAACATTTGTATGCATATAATTTGCACCCTCAAGTTCCTGATAGTTATTTTTTCAGAGAGTTGTTATTTAGATAATGTATACATCTCAGTTTCAAAAAACTGATGGTGCAGGGTCACATATAAATGGTGCATAAAACCACTAACATCATTTAATATTATGCATGCCTGTGTAAGATTTTTACTGAATCAGTTTGTTCGCCGGTGGAAGAGCAGTTAAACTGTAAATGCTCAGCCAAACATTTGGATGCATATTTATCAGCTATTATTGTTGAATGCTTGAACGCAAAATGTTTTTATTAAATATCATTAGTTTTACTGGTTTTTATATATCAGTAAAAATGCAGCAATGTTTTTTATTTGGTTGGAGCCAGCCAATGGAGAGGAATGTTTTGTGCGCAAGACATCACTATATAGAGCAGTGTGATAAAAACTAGAAAGAAAATTAAAAAAAGGAGAAATAAGCAGAGAGTGAAAGTAAGGAAAATAACATACTATGGCTGCATCATAGAGGAAATGTTTGCCTCCATGCGAGAGACTTCTCGCAAATGACGATCGCCACACTTTTAGCTTTGAATGCTTGGGGGAGGAACACGCTATCCCTGATCTCAAGGGAGATTGCGAGCACTGCAAACTCCTGTCAGTCAAAGTGCTTTGAGCACGGCTTGCGTTTTTTTAAAGAGAGACCACGAGCTGTGCTTACTTCATGGGGATCGCGTGTTGATCTGGCAGAGGCCCGTGATACGGAATTCCCCCTTTCTATCGCTTCCTCGCCAGAGCGAAAGGCTTTTGCGTCCGCATCTGAATCACGCTGCGGCGCTTCTTCACCTCGACTGGCCACAGGACCAAAAGACCCCCAAGCGCATGACAGGTTTCTGTCGGGTGGCCAGGGGGAGGGGCCTCGGCGACGGTCTCTCCCTTTCTTTGGTGACCTCCATGATGAGCTCACTCGTTTATGGAGTAATCCATACTCGTCCCATGTCTTTGTGCCATCAACGTCCATTTATATTGTAGATGCAAAGCCACAGTACCGTCGCCACTAGGTTTCTTGGAGGCAAAACGCTGTGCGTTTAAAATTCCAACAGAAAATAATAACTCCTTCCTGGCCCCCTCAGGATGACATTGTCCAATCTCTGCCACCACTGGTGTCTCAGGGAGCAGTGGTCTCCAGCGAAATGTTAAGTGTTTGGTTGTCTCCTGCCACATTTCAGGACGCCAAACATCTAACATCCCCGCATCTAGCCGAAGTGTTGAAACTTGAGCCCCTTTCAGAGAAACTGGCAGCATGGAAGCTACTATGTCAACTACTGTTATCACACCCAAAGAAAAACTGCAGTACATAGGTCTATAGGACAGGAAGAGTTCTCTCATCAGTAAACTCATCATTGTATCTACATTACCATTACTCTGTTGTTCTATTTGATAATGTTCAGTGCTTTGCTACAATCTGTATTGTTAAAAGCGCTATATAAATAAAAGTGACTTGACTTAATGACAGAATTAACCCTTTAATATGTGCTTAATTAATGCTAATACATGTCTAATATTCTAGTAATATGCATGCTAATTAGCAACTAATGTGTGTAACCATAAAATAAAGTGCTATCAAAAGGATTTTTTTTTGCATTCATTACTCTGATAAACTACACATTTTGCAAAAGTTGCTGTTTTTGCATTCTTTCCTAAACATTTTGCATGTGCTTGCAGATATTCTCTTTTAATTCTTTTATGCATAATTTTATTCCCATTTCATATTTTATCAGTGCCCCTATATTTGTTACATAATATTATTTAATGCGGGGGGACGGAAATCTATATTACAATGTTTTTGTAAGAAAATGTTTTACTGCGTCACTATACTTTTGCGAGCGAACGCAAAATATTTGCACGCAAATGTTTCATGGGTAATGTTTTTATGAGCAAAAGCAAGTGAATTAAAATAAATGTTTTCCTTCCATCTCTTAGTGGTTTGCATATTTGCAGTTTGCCTCTTTTATTAGTAGCAAATTCTCACAGCGAAAGTAAAATGCTGACAAGGACTCATTAAAGATTAATGCATGGCGTGCTTACAAAAGCATGTACAGTAGATAAACGTCCTTGAAATCAAGATGCTCATGGTCCTGCATTAACAAAGTGATCTTTTAATCCAGGACAATTCTCTGAATTTGTGATTAAAAATAGAGCAAGTAAGAGCCTGTTTGAAAGCATAGTATATGGATCAAATAAATCTTGTCATTCACCATCTCATGAAATTCACATCATTCTACACCTTATAACCGCAGGCACATTCACTCTGTTAAACGCAATGAATCACTTGATATATATCACCTTCACTCAATTTGCCAAGGACATTGTTTTCATTGATTGTGTAATGACAGATATACTGTACAAGAGCTTTGTAACCTTTGTAAATGTGTTCATACTAGCAATTACGCTACTTATGTATATCTTAATGCAATAGCCTTTTCATTGGAACTGCTGCTCTCGGTTTAAGCTTTCTTGCACATAAGATAATACTCAGAGATAAAAGTAAAAGTTTCTGGAGACGCATAACTGAGTCATGGCTAAAGCTCTCAGAAAAAGCCTGTTACGCAAGATGATCGGCACCATGCTCGTACGTCTCCAGATGGCTCTTGAGCAATTTAAAAGTTCACTTTGGAAAATGTTTCTCTCTCTGAGTTTTTTTTGTTTTGTTTTGTTTTTTGTTCTGTTCATGTTTGAAAAGACAAAGGGAGGTCTGTTCTGGGGAAGCTGGCAGCATTCCATGCACAAGAGCCCATTTCACAGTGTGGTTTTAGCTCGATGTTTATATGTGTTTATCACATCCAGCACTCGGTTGCTTTGGAAACCCCGCTGGCAGGCGCAGGTCATCCTGTCAGCGAGCAAGTTATGAAGCCTGTAACACAGACCTTATGGCAGTAACATGAGACCCTACGCAAACATGCATGGGAAAATCAAGTCTTACACATTAACACAATCAAATCTTGTGAGAACTGTTGTAATATATATGAGGTAATATATGCATTAGTGTTTTGGGATAAGATGAGCATATGCCTCAGTATTTCTTGTATTTTGCACATATCCCTGGGCTATGAGGTCTAACTCTGAGCTCATTCCAACAATTCATGTCACTTCACCTGCCAGATCCTCTGCCTCTAGGCATGTGTTGGGCGGAGAGTGAAGTTTTAGTTCATATTCTCCCCTCACCCCCTCCTCCATCTCTACCTCCACCCACCCCTTACCTCATCCCACAAACATATAAAAATCAATCAGCCTCGTCTGTGCACCACATTGCATCTCCTTCCAGCAAAAAAAGGCAGCCTCCTCGGCACCCCAGCAATGACGTCCTATAGCAGCCAAAGTTTCATGTCTTCTGGAGGGGGCTTCGGTGGAAGCTCTATGCGGGGTCCTTCTATGGGAGGCATGTCTCGTTCATCCATGATTGGCAGCGGAGGCGGTGGCCGCATAAGCGCCATGCGTGCTGGGAGCGTGTATGGTGGTGCAGGAGGCCACGGGGTCCGTATCTCCACCGGGGTTAGCAGCTTTTCAGCTGGTGGAGGCGGCGGAAGCGGAGGCGGCTTTGGCTTTGGTGGTGGCTCTGGTGGTGGAGCAGGGTTCAGTTTTGGTGGTGGAGCTGGAGGAGGCTTTGGGGGAGGTGATATGGACCTCAACGTGACTGTCAATGAAAAGGCGACCATGCAGAACCTAAATGACCGTCTGGCAACTTACCTGGAGAAGGTGCGCTCGCTGGAGAAGGCCAACGCGGATCTCGAGCTGAAGATCAGACAGTTTCTGGAGAACAAAACCTCACCTTCTGCGAGAGATTACTCTGCCTACCATGCCACAATCAGCGACCTGCAAGATAAGGTACTGCTACTGTAAACATCTTGTGTGCAAGATACTGTTTTCATAGCTGCAAGATTAAGGGTGTGGTCATGTTCTCATTGAGTTTTGTGACTGAAACAAAGCCAAGCATTTCTGTCATGTACTGTTATGAGAGCAACAAACTATATTTGCATGTGGTTCTTGATAGGGCATATTAGAAGGCTTGCATTTACATTTGCAAAAACACCATTATTTGTCTCTGACAGATCCAAGATGCCACCCGTGTCAATGGGGGAGTCTACCTTGCTATTGACAATGCAAAATTGGCCGCTGATGACTTTAAGACCAAGTAAATGCTAAACCTACAGTGCATGCAATTCTTATACTTAAGTGAAAAGTTGCTATAAATAAGCTGCTCTGTTCTAATTTACTCAGGTATGAGAATGAGTTGTCCATGCGCCAGTCCGTGGAAGCAGATATTGCTGGGCTGAAGAGGCTCCTTGATGAGTTGACATTGGCAAGATCCGACCTGGAGATGCAGATTGAAGGCTTAAAGGAGGAGCTTATCTTCCTCAAGAAAAACCATGAGGAGGTTAGAACCTGTATAATTCAATCATGCTGTTTGCTTGTTATCTACATGCAAGATCTGTTGATCTTGCCAAAACACATGTTCCTCTGACCCTGACAAGGCAGTCAAATGTTATGCTGATAAGCGCTATAAATTTAGGGAATGCGCCTCAAGGGTCATACATCATCTCAAGGGCTTCTCCTCTTTGTAGGAACTGGCAGCCATGCGCAGTCAGATGACTGGTTCAGTGAACGTAGAGGTAGACGCAGCTCCTCAAGAGGACCTGAGCCGTGTGATGGCCGAGATCCGTGAGCAGTACGAGGGAGTCGCTGCCAAAAACCAACGTGACCTAGAGGCCTGGTTCCAAACTAAGGTAGAACAGAGCTCAAAATTAGCCAAATTTTGGTCTTTGGTGAGGCTTAACTAAACTCTGATTGTTTTTTATCTGCAGTCAGAGACACTGACTAAGGAGGTTGTGGCCAGTACAGAGACCCTTCAAGTGACCAAGTCTGAAATCACTGAGCTTAGACGCACCCTTCAAGGCCTGGAAATCGAGTTACAATCTGAACTCAGTAAAGTAAGTGTTTTCGGATCCATTTATACCAACAATTTAAGCCCTGGCTGGTTTAATTGGTCTCCAAGCTGGTATTCTGCTTGTAGATATTTGTATAAGTTACCAAATCCATCTGAAACCAGCATACTAGATAATCCTGACAATGCTTGAAACCTGATACAAACAACAATTCCATCTTAGGCTGGGTTGTCTTTTTCTTGGAAGCTGGTTGAACTTCTACCATTGTTTGCGTAACATATACTTATTGTACCAGTCTACGCTAATAAATATCACCTCTTCTCTATTCTGCAGAAAGCGTCTCTTGAGGGAACTCTTGCAGACACAGAAGCGCGTTACTCCATGCAGCTGACTCAACTACAGGCTCACGTATCAAGTCTGGAGCAGCAGATTGTTCAGCTCAGAGCTGACATGGATAGGCAATCTCAGGAGTACAAAATGCTGTTGGACATCAAGACCCGGCTGGAGATGGAGATCGCGGAGTACAGGAGACTGCTAGATGGAGGAGCAAGCAGGTAGGAGATGTTGGAAGACTGATAGTAATGTTGCAAAAATGCCATTTCTGTATATATATTAACACTCTTTCGTCTTTCGTCAGCATCACCACTACTGGTGGAGGAGGAGGAGGAGGAAAGATTTCTTCCAAATCCATCACAGTCAAGACCATTGAGGAAGACATTGTTGATGGGCAAGTGGTGTCAAGTACCACAAAATAAACACGAAACACAACAGTTTTCTGGCCTTCCACTACTATCCACTGTTTGAGAATAAAATCAGTGATGCTGCAGAAACATGATTGTGGTTTGTCTCGTGTCAAATCTGTTTACTCTTTTTATATGCATTGTTTCTGAAAGTGTGGTGATACATTCTGAGGTTTGTGCTTTCAGTACATCATATGTGATCGTCATTTAACAGAAAGCTAAAAATCAGAAAATAAAAAGTTCACATTCAGATAATAATGTTCATAATCTACCAACTTTATTAATTGTGTAAGTGTGCATTACAGAGGTCTAAACCAGAAGGAATGAGTAAAACATGCAGTGTCCACACAGGGCCGGCCCTGGCCAGTTTGCTGCCCTATAGGCAAGATTTTTGGTACCCCTTACCTCTCCCTTTACCACCCTAAACCTACCCGTTACAAAAACAATGTAAAAACATTACTCAAAGCACATGCGTTCTCTGTACTAGAACCCATGATCATATGATCTTGTCTTTTTTTCTAACGCTTAAACTAAGCTACATCACCCCTACACTACACCAACATATTCGTACAAATGACCTATACGATTAGTTGGAGGACATTGGACATTACATTTGTAACAGTGTTTGTTATTTTTGTTATTTAATTATTAGCAATTAACCTTATTAATCAAAAGTGTTCAATTTCCAGAGACGGCAGTGCTGTTATACGAAACTATAGCCCTTTCTAACCTTATCACCACAAATTAAACTGAGAAACGTGAATCTTTAAATTGATTTTGAAATAAAATCTTAATAAGCCCAATTATATATATATATATATATATATATATATATATATTTAACCTTACAAAATTTGCTAGTTCAAATAAAAATTGACACAAATCCCCAAATACTATGCAGCTAAAAATATTATTAAAATATGTTGTTACACAAAAAAAATGACATGAATACAAAACTCCAAAATTATTTACTACATTAGGCCAACATAAAGTTTGTTCCAAATTTTTCCCTTATCTAGTTTAATATTATCAACATCATTCATTTCATAGTTTTACCTCCGTCTTTGTAGCATTTTACTTATTGTTTTTTTTTCTTCCCTGTGCACCAGAGGGTTTTTGTGTTTTTGACATTATGATAGATTTTCACTGATAAATTTTCACCCCTAGGGATCGGCGCGCACCCCTAGCATTTGTCTATACTGCCTATGCCCAGGGCCGGCCCTGTGTCCACAACTGTTTTTTAAGCAGATTGGTCGTCTTTCTCATTTACAACCATACTCTCGCTGCTCTCCACAATCTTTCCATCCACGATGGTTTCAATCACTGTGATAGTTTTAGTGACCTTTTCTAAAAACAAAAAAAGAGATATGGTTAATTAGCAATGCACAACGCTTAATAGTGATGTTATTATTTAATATACAAAATATATATTTTAAAAATATAGGTATTACTTACTATTGGCCTCCCTGTAAAGAGTGAGGAAGAAAGAGTTGGTGTCAGTAAAACAATAAAGCGTAAGAGGTACACTTTTTAACTTCAAATCCAACATTCACTAAACGGCAAGTTTACTTCAACAAGATTCAACGCGAAAGAGCATCTTGAGCATCACCTCTCATCTCCATCTAGCAGTTTTCTGTACTTTGCAATCTCAAGCTCTAGTCTGGTCTTGATGTCCAGAAGTGATTCGTACTCTCGCTTGTTGTTGGCAATGATAGCATTAAGTTGACTAAGATGGTCCTCCCGGATAGTCACACTGGTCTGAAGCTTAGACAACTGCTCCCCATAATAGGCCTGTGCTTCCTCCAGTTCACCGTCAAGGACTGACTTCTGTGTACAGGCATTATATATACATACTGTAAATATACCACCCACCCAGATACACACATGTATACACACACAGGCATATTTAATACAATATACTTCATATACTTATATAATATTTGTTTAGTATAAGATATATTTTACTGTGCACATTACTGATTGTTATTTGGTGCAGTGGGACAGATTTACATGGAAACAGTGCTATTAATCTACACTTTTAACTGTTTAAACAGACTATCTCTTGTTCTAAATGTATAAAGAAATTACAGAACATTTTCCCTTAAAACTGAAAGCTGGCAGAGCGCTGGTTGGTGAATTAGAGGGTGTGAGGCTGGAGCAAAAACAGCCTGGCACAACAAATTCTGCCAAGACATGTTGCCACAGACTTGGATATTATAATGCAATGCTTCTTCCCTCAGCCTACAACTCTTTAAGGTGCTGAGAGCATAGAAAAGCAAGTTTTGCATTACAAATAAATGTGTTACTGTAGTGTTGTGCAGGTTTACCTTGCTCAGGTGAGTCTGCAGATTAATCTGTTGCATTTGAAAAACGGTTATCAACTGCTTAACCTCTGTTCTGCTGCTCTGAAGATTTTGTGTGACCTCCTCCTTTTGCCCGGTTGCCATCTGCAGCCAACAAAATCAACTATAACATCACATGCGTCCTACTATGAAACAATATTTTGTCGTTTTAATCACAGAAGAACGACTAAGTCTATGTGATTAAAACGGAAAACTCAAATGCACCAAATCAGTTATTTTCAAAAGTGTAACACCTAATACTTAAGTAAAATAGTGGTTATTGTGTCAAAATGTTACTTAGTGGAAAGACAAATGATCTAGATGACCTGACCTGTTTATATTCATGATAGTTTGCCATAGATGCATTTTGAAGTTATGAAATATAAATTATTAAAAGTGTAAGTACTCAAGATAGCAAAATAATACTAGTTTTAACTTAACCTTGTTCTCATGCCAGGACTCCAGCTTTTTGCGTTTTTTCTCAGTCACAGCCTCATACTGTTGTCTGATCTCCGACATGGTCTGGTTCAGGTCTATAGAGGGCGCTGTTTCCACAAAAACGTCCACCAGAGCTTTACCCTCAGCACGAATCAGAGACATCTCCTATGAAAAAAAAAACACACATATCAGATAATGTGAGATCTGGCACAGAGACAGCGATGGGCTATATTATGAATGCTGACGTGGCATTAATCATCTATTTGTAGATTTAGAAAGAACAAAAAAGAAGTGGGAGTGGTGGGATGAGCCTAGTTTTTAAAATCCCAAACATGTCTGGACAATATCAAGAGAAAATTAGCCTTGTTGAATTCTGTTTATTATACAACCATTTTATCAGCTGGAAATGTGCAAAACGTTTTCTGTAGTGTGTGCCTTAGTGTGTTTGCGCATGAAAGATGACCTTTCAGAGACCCTAGAGGCCCAATGATATTACTGTTTAGTTTAAAATGATGTAATGGAATGCTAAACCTCAGCAGAGCAGGCCACTGCAGAACAAGAGGAAAAGGGAAAAATTGAAGGAAGGAAGGAACACTCTTAATGACTGTGTTGTTCTGGGGTGGAAACGGTTATCTATGAATAAGGCTACTATGGGCAGCTCCACTAACCTGTCAATTTTAGCATTTGTCTTTCAATTGTTTTAGGCAAAAAAAAAATAACAGATAACAAAACAAAAAAACACACGCTTTAAGTACATTCAGTTTAGAAAACAAACTGTTCAAATGTTTGGGATAACTATGACTTTAAGGCCTACTTTTTCAGCAAGAACGCATCAAATTTACTAAAAATGCAGTAAAAACAGAAATAATTATAAATAAATGTAACTCTTCAAACTCTGTTCTACAAAGAGTCCTAAAAAATACATTATATAACTGCAATTTATGTCTGGAAATTAGGATTGCAATCACAAGGAAAAAATTTTAAATATATTAAAACTAACACAATACTAACTGCATATGATCGACATCTACTTTTGAATTAAATAGGCCCTTTAGTAAACATAAACAAACAGAATCATTTGTCTTCACAATGTTGACACAGAACAGCACAATAGACTTCTATGAACAGCCTCCCTGCAGAAACTGGGCGTTAACAATGATTTGTCACGACACAGAAATATATACTGAAAGAAAACTATACTGTCAGGAAGGCATTCATTCATTCACAATAATAATTGATAATGAGCAATATTGTATTCCCCTGCAGAATCCTCCTTGGATTGCAAGAGGTAGCTTTTTAGGACAGAACTACTGGATTGTCTTTTTGTAAAATCTTCTAGAAATGCAAAACAATACATTTGTTTCAGTTACAGTCATTAAGATAAATAATGGTGGTGAAGCAGGAATAATTTGTATATAACTATAATTTGTATATGCTATATGCTAAGCTAGCAGTCTATTCGGCTAGCAGTATGCAAAGGTATAGGCTAACCATTTAGCTAACATAAAAAATATATATGCTGGAGGTTTTCAACTTGCGGAAGTCAAACGAGGTGAATACTGTAGCAAATTTGCATCGTGAACACTTTTGGGGTGAACACTTTTCGGGGTGAACACTTTTGATTAGGGAATATACATTCACTTGCTACATAGTTTTCCCTTAATAAACTCCTTTTTTTAACTTTTTGATAGAACTTAAGGTACAGTAGTTGTTGTAGTGGCTTTCTTTAGATACTGTTTAGGTAGAATAAGCCATTAATAAGTAAAATGTAAAAGCAACTAGGTAATAGTAAATAGTGTTCCTTAAAGTGTAAGGAACCTAAATGTTTTTGAGTTTTAATCGCATCACCATGGTAATATTTACTGTATACAGTGCAGTGTAAATATTTCCATGTTACTTGTGCTTATATAACAGTTTTGTGTAAAACAGGAATAAGTTTGTGGGTGGAATATCTGAATCACCAGTCTCATGGGCAATGACTTAAATAGAAATCATGTCATGGCAATATTACCGCTGCTTACATGCTAGAATTGGCCCTGTAAGAGCAGATAATAATACACTGCGGACATAAACACTAATCAGCTGAGTTCTGTCCATTTTGATTCAATTAAAAAGTTTTTTTTTTTTTTTAGAGACAGGCATACAACTAGACTGCTCAGTGAGGCAATAATGGGAAATGTGTCACATATCGTACCTCTTCATGCTTTTTCTTCAATATGATGAGCTCCTCATTCAGAGACTCAATTTGAATCTCCAGATTTGACCGTCTCAAGCTAAACTCATCCAGAACATTCCTGATTTTGGCAATATCAGCTTCAATGACTCTGCGCATGAACAGCTCATTCTCATACCTATGGTGATGGTTCACAGAATTAATTATCATTTAATGACCCATTAAAGCAATCTTAAGACATAAATAATCAGTTTCTCACTTTTGCTTGAAGTCCACAGCAGCCATTTTGCTATTATCCACAAACAGAATTATTGTGGCATTGTCCAGGCATGCTGATTGAATCTGCCAGTACAAAAGAGAACATTAGCTGTAATATCCAGATGGTTATACACAAACAGCATGTGTCAATGATGATTTTTTTTAGAAGGTTACAAAAAAATACGCCCTTAGAACACTAAATTCCAAATGAAAGAAAAAAGTAGATTAGCCTATTGCACAATTAACATTCTGGCAGCTGCAGTAATTTTATTTTTAGTGCTGGTTGTTGGTGTGGAATTCAGCAGAGCCACAGAATGTGGAACAAAAGCCAAATCTGACAACAAACTTGTTCAGTCAGTTCCTTAACAGACGTTTGTCAAGATGCCATCTCAGAGTAGTCAATCAGTGAATATACATAAACTAAGAGCTAAAACAACTGCCCCAAGCAAATTTGTGTTTTGTTGTCAGCGTTACTTATATAATATTATAGTTATTTATATTTTATTTTTATGTTTTCAGTTTAATCTCACTATGTGCTAGTCACTTATTAGTTTTTTTATTTTTAGATTTAAATGTATATTTAGGGTTAGTTCACCCAAAATGTTTAATTAGCCATAAGGCTTATGTGTCACGCATGTCTTCTCTTGGCGTACATCTAAATCCTCCGATATTTTTACTTTACAAATCCTCGGCCTGCACTTCTAATTCATGACTGGTGTCTCAATGCTCGTCACTAATCACACAATTTAATACATTTCACGTCAATCACCAGTAAATTCTTCCACGTCCCACAGAAAAAGTGTTTCACTAATTTACAGTTCCTCATAAGCGAATAGAATAGCGCGTTTGGCATGCTTTCAGGGGGGCGGGCCGGGAGCTCGGCATCCGGTTCAAGCTGCGCGTGTTCCCCATGAGGAAGATGTGGTTGAAGGTGGGAGTTAATTAACATAATTTATTACATTTTAAATATGGATATGTGACGGACATTTTGTAGTGTTTGCGCGCACTTTATTTAACGAGTTTTGGACTGTCAAAGGGAAACGCCCACCAACAGCAATGGTTTTTACAATTTTTAATATAACTCTGATTGGATTCATTTGAAAGAAAAAAGTCATATACACCTAGGATGCTTCGAAGATAAGTAAAAGACTAATTATTAACAATAAAAATGTTTTCCTCTGCAGTACAAAGTACACTATGTCATGTCTGCCTATCATATCTCAAACATGCCAACACAGTCTCACGAGCAATTCGTACATACTCGTACGAGGTGCCAAATTTGTGCCAATTCATACGACCTCACTCAAACGATTTGTCTAAAACCACGTGATGGGTAGGTTTAGGGGCGGGGTTATGTTTAGGTCATGCGTACAAATTCATACGAATTGGCATTTTGTAAAATACGTAAGATTTAGAATAAATCGTATGAATTCATACGAGTGAGGTCGTACAAATTCGTACGAATCAGCCACCTCGTAAAATATGTATGAATAGCCGTGAGATCAGGTTGAACATGCATCTCAGGTTATGCTCCCTGTCTGAAGAGCCTGAACTTACCTTGTTCCTTAGGTCATTGATGGTGTCCAGATAGATGGTGTGGTCAAATGCGACATCAGAGTGATTTTCATACCAGTCTTTGATCTTCTGCTCCAGCTCTTCATTGGCCTTTTTCAGTGAACTCACCTTCTCTATATATGAGGCCAGGCGGGTATTTAAATTCTGCATGGTGGACTTCTCGCCAGTGGATGGGTTAAAGGCCCTTGGTCTAAAAGGAGACAAGGAGATCTGGGTCCCTCGACCACCGGCTCCTCCATACACACTAAGGGTTCTGGAAGGGTAAGACATGGTGCCGTCCTGGTCTCAAGTGTGGAAAATCGAAACAAGACAGAAGAAAATACTTGGCTTTGACTATCAGTTTCAACCAATCTTTAAATACCTGTCCAGGATAAGGAAGGGGAGTGGACTTTTTGCCTTCTTAGGAACAGGTGGGTATGATTCTTTGTCCTTGGGCACCTGAATGTCAACATTTTTTATGCTGTTCAAAGTCAAAATGTGACATTTCTGGTTCTGGACTCAATTATCAAGAAATTGTATCATAACATTTCAATTTACCTGAGAAAAATGCTTTATTAAAAAACACCCTGGAGTAACACATGATCAAAGTTCTTGTTGTATTTAAAAACAACAGATCCATATCGTGGCCTACACATTGAGTGAATGACTGCTAAAAAACTCATATAATCAGATCATAGAACTGGAAGGGCAATGGAAATTGTTTGAGAGCCAAATTTTAGCCTTACAGAAATTTTTTTTTTTTAATTCAGCACGAAAATATGCAGAAATTAAAAAAAGAGTAAATAACAATGTACATTATTTAATTGTACTCACTGAGATGACAAAAAAACATCCATTTAAAGACAGGCCATTTAAGCCTAAATTATAATAATCATATTATGATAATTATCATATTCTCACAAAACATCCTCATAGGCTATCATATCACAACTATAAAAAAACAAAACAGTTATTTTGTGTATTTGTGTAATGCAGTGTGTTTATGTGGTGCAAAGGTGCAAAAACACATTATTTTCCACGTACTGTACATTGTGCTTTCTCGCAGAACTTGATTTTGCTGAGTTCGACATATCCCTGAAACAACATTGTGAATAGCCAATCAGATTTGAACAACAAGTTTATAGTTTTTGTGAAGTTTAGGCTTACAATCAGTACTTCATTAAATATGATTTTAGGTACTTATGGGTAGAGCTAAGTTTAGGTGTAGAGATATGGTCAAAACTAAAATTTTGTCATGTTTATGATTATCATGACTTAGTACTGTCTTTTTACACATCACGGTGCATAGCACCTCGTAAACATAACACCATGACTACATTTGTGATCGGAAAAACAGAAAACAAGCACTGCCCTTCACTGCTCAAAACTTACATTTAAATAGTAATTAGCAGATTCTTTTAATAAGAAATTGTAACTTAAAGGTTGCGAGTCAGAAGCGCCAGACAATTACCCCATAGTCTCTGTGCACGGCCAGCATAGACTGCTCCCAGTTTCAGGAAATAGTACTCTGTAAATGTGCTAAACACTATATTTTTGGGTTGACCTGTGCTGGAACAGTGTTGTGAATTTGGCTGACCACTGATTTTTAGTTATGTCCTCTTTTGTAAACACACAAAAAGAGTAGTTTCACTTTCACAATGACACTGTTAGGTAGTGGACTCAGTCACAGAAGGTAGATGAATAACAATAATAGTTTTATTTGCAGATAAGGACAATGAATGGAGATAGCAGATGATAACAGTTGAGTTGAGCAACTGAATCGAACGTTGGAACGTTAGAAGTTACTAGAATATCTTTGGTTATAGGAGCGATGGAGCATTGGAGAGTGAAGGGAGACGATGGACGATCTCCACAACTTGGAGATGATGAAGACACAGAGAGGGATTCCTTGGAGCCTGGGAAGAACTCAGAGATCACAAGGGGTTTCTCTGTAACACCAGGCTCTGTGGAGAGAGGGACAGGACCGTAAGGGGGGAAACATGAAAAGTGGAGTGTATCCAATACTGTGGTTGGATTTTCAGATGGAAAGTGACAGTGTTGTTCTGCTCCACAATCCGAAA
The DNA here is from genome assembly GCA_032353835.1 of Enteromius viviparus. Lineage (NCBI taxonomy): Eukaryota > Metazoa > Chordata > Actinopteri > Cypriniformes > Cyprinidae > Enteromius > Enteromius viviparus. The sequence continues at coordinate 12,703,858 of JAUCNO010000386.1, read as the reverse complement.
GGGACCAACTAACCTAGGACTTAGTTTCTTACAGGGCAGGTGCAGATGCAGGCGCAGGCGAATATCCCAAGTGGAGAGCCACACTTTCTGGCCGATTTGATACGCTGGGGCTTCAGATCGACGCCAATCAGCGGTCGTCTTCTGCCTGCACACTCCCCTTTGCGGATGGTGATGAGCTTTGTCCCAAACTCTCTTACTCTCCCGGAACCAGTAATCGACAGCCGGCACATCCGAAGGTTCACCATTCCATGGAAGAGAATGGGCTGGAATTGGAGTACACACTGGAATGGAGTGAGTCCGGTGGAGGCTTGGCAGAGTGAGTTTTGTGCGTACTCGGCCCAGCCCAGATACTGGTTCCAGGAGTCTTGGTGGCCATTGCAGAAGGTACGGAGGAACCGCCTTCTTCTCTGTTTGGCTGTTGGCTTGAGGATGGTACCCAGACGTGAGGCTGACGGTCACACCTAGGAGTGTGAGAAAGGAGCGTCATATCCTGGATATGAACTGTGGTCCACGATCGGATACTCTTTCCTCCGGAAATCCATAGGTTCGGAACACATGATCCGATATAAGAGGAGAGTTGTCATTCCAGTGCTGTGGGTGGACCTCTGAGGGAAAGCAGGTGGTAGAATTTGGAAAATCAGTCAACTATGACAAAAATGAAGGTCTTACCATCAGAATTAGGCAGGTCAGTGATTAAATCAACTCCTGGTAGTTGTCTGGGGCTCTTAGAGATTCCCTACACTCTCTCATGTACCTCGACCACACACCAAGTCAAGTCAAGTCAAGTCAAGTCACTTTATTTTATAGCGCTTTTAACAATACAGATTGTAGCAAAGCACTGAACATTATCAAATAGAACAACTGAGTAATGGTAATGTATTATGACGAGAAATAAACTTTATTTATCAAATGCAGGGACGGTCTCTGTAGTCAAGACGACGGTAATCACTGGAAATCAAATGTCCCCAACTAAGCAAGCCAGAGGCGACAGCGGCAAGGAACCAAAACCCCATCCATGAGAGAATGGGGGAAAAAAA
>JAUCNO010000386.1:12686063-12697282 GCA_032353835.1 Enteromius viviparus | reverse complement strand
TATTATGTAAATAAAGACTTTTATTTTGGATGTGATTAATCATGATTAATCATTTGACAGCACTAATATATATATAATATATTTGATATAAAATAGCAAATTTACAAAGCATTTTTGCCTCAAAATCTTTAAGAAAATCAAAGCCAATCATTTGAACAAGTTGTGTGTCAACGTTTAGGTTGGTATCCCAAATGATTTTAAGATGAACCTTTTTTTGAGATGCTAAGATTTTGTGAATGAAGAACCAAACCTTTCCACACTTGAGTTTCAGTTATTGTTAGAGCGCTATGAACCATATTTATGAAGTTGACATCCTATTCAGAAATATTTTGGGAAGTAACTTGAATATTTGATGTGAATCTTTTGAATCTCTTAAGAATATGTACGTATAGAATAAGTGTGTTTGGCACCATATCACAAATGAAATACGATGTGATCATGTGGTCAATAGTCCCTCCAGTATTTTGGGATTTTTTTTTTGCAATTAAATTAATATATTTTTAAAAATTAAACTATGATATCAAATTTACCGGAGTCACCCTTATTTATAACAGCAGACTTTGTCGCAATATAGGCCCTGGATTTTGTACCATAAAGTATATCATACTTTTTATCTTTATCAAATTGAGACTATGTGCATTCCTACCAGGATTCATTTAATCTACAACAATGACAAACCATGGTTTACTGCAAAACTCAGCCAGCTCCGCCAGGCCAAAGTAGATACTCACAGGAATGGAGAAAAGACCTTATACAAACAGGCCAAATACACACTGGAAAAGGAGATCAGAGTGGCAAAAAGGAATTATTCCAAAAAGCTACAGACTCAGTTCTCCTCTGGTGACACAGCTTCCGTGTGGAAAAGTCTGAGAGAGATCACAAGTTACAAGACACCATCCCCCAGCACTGTGGAGAATGAACAAATAGCAGACGATCTGAATGAGTTCTACAGGTTTGAAAGAACACCATTCAAACGTGCTGCAACCCCCCTCTCTAACTGACTCAGCTCTCTGTCCCTAGCTCTATCTTTCAGTGGATCACAAGCTTTCTGACATACAGGCAACAGCTAGTGAGAATAGGCAAAAATCACATCTAGCACCCGTATGACCAGCACTGGCGCCCCTCAGGGCTGGGTTCTCTCCCCACTGCTCTTCTCCCTGTACACCAATGACTGCACCTCTAAAGACCCCTCTGTCAAGCTACTAAAAAGTTTGCAGATGACACCACACTCATCGGCCTCATCGTCTGCTTACAGACAGGAAGTTAAAGAGCTGGCTGTCTGGTGCAGTCTCAACAACCTGGAGCTCAGCATGCTCAAAACAGTGGAGATGGTTGTGGATTGTGGAGGATCCATCATGGACAGCATCATGGACAGCACTGTGGACACAGTGGATTCATTCAGGTTCCTGGGCACCACCATCTCTCAGGACCTGATGTGGGACACTCACATTGACTCCATTGTGAAAAAGGCCCAACAGAGGTTATACTTCCTTCACCAGCTGAAGAAAGAGCTGCTGGTACAGTTCTACACAGCAATCATTGAATCTATCCTCTGCACTTCTATAACTGTCTGGTTCGGCTCAGCTACCAAAAATCTGACCTCAGAAGACTGCAGAGGATAGTCAGGACAGCGGAGAAAATCACTGGAACATCCCTCCCCACTCTCCAAGATCTGTACCTATCCATAGTGAGCAAAAAGGCTAAGAAAATCACACCGGACCCCTCACACACAGCATGCTCCCTCTTTAATCTGTTGTCATCTGGTCGACGCTACAGAGCACTTTGCACCAAAACGACCAGACACAGGAACAGTTTCTTCCCCCAGGCAGTCCTGAACAATTTGGACATGAACAATTTGGGACATTGTCATCTTCCACATATCATCATACATGCACACCTCTTCACACCTGTTCTTAAATGTCTATATCATTTATTGTGCTACTTGTACACTTATTTGTATATTTGTACAATATTTTGCATATGTGTATATTGTTCTTTAACAATATATATATTATATATATGGTAATAACCTGTGTCTTGTCTTGTCATTATGTTGCACTGCAGAGCTCTGTCACAAAAACAAATTCCTTGTATGTGTAAACATACCTGGCAATAAAGCCCCATTCTGATTCTACTTCAAATTAATATCACAATATCAAAGTAACTAGGAAAACAAGTTATTTTTCCACCTCTGTCTAGAATAGGAGCGCTTCACCAAAACTCAGGGTGACAGGGTCTATTATGATATCTATAGAAAGCTTTAAATTACTAAAACAAAATTATTTAATTGAATTAATTAATTGTAATTGTATATTTTAATGTATGAAAGAATGCAAAGTATTTGTGCCTGAGCTAATATGAAGTCCTTTTTCCTCTTCTAACAAAACAGCTTATACCCGACTGTTTCGGCATTTAAAATAGTTTTATGTATAATGGCAAAATTTCAGTATTTTTTTTCTTTATTTATTTATTTTTTAATCTTTATCAAGTACATTTTGAAAAAACATTTGAAGCATTTTTGTTCGTTGACTAAAAGGTTTTGTTTTTTTAAAGGCCCAAGTGCCAGCGGCAAAAAGTGAGCTGGTCAAGTTTTTGTTTGATCAGTTTAGCCTTCTCAAATCATCACAACTTGCCTAAAATAAAATCTATATACTAAAACAGTTCAAGCATATAGCAGTGTTTAAATGTTAAACCGGTGCCATAATAATTAATGTGTGCCTGAATATGATGATATATCTAAGTTTGTTTTGAGAGTGGAAGCTGAAGCGCGCTCTGCAAAACACAGAGGCACCTCACCTGCATTTTTTTTATGGAAACAAAATTGAAAAACAATCTCTGGGCTAAGCTGTGGATATCTACTCACCCTAGAACCGCCCCTGCCTGTACGCAACTTTTAAAGAAGCACAAACCTATCCACTGCTAACTATACCTGCAACTGTCTACCGCATCTCCAAATTTAATTGTTCAATCAAAAATTATTTTGATGTAAAATGTCGCGCCCCACTTGTCACATAGCCCCACTAGAGGGGCACGCCTCACACTTTAAGAAATGCTGCTTTAGGATTAGACAAAGATAATATCAATAAATAATGTGGAATCAGAAAAATTTTTTAGGAGTGAAGAGTGACACAAACACACTATAAGTCCTTTATACAATCTGACATGTGCTTAAAATTGAACTGGAAATTAGGTCCAGCCAGAGGAGAACTGGCCTAAACTAAGCATGGTTCTCCCTAGGTTTCCCCCCCCCATTTTCTTATGGATGGGGTTTTGGTTCCTTGCCACTGTCGCCTTTGACTTGCTCAATTGGGGACACCTGATTTACTTTACCTTGACTACAGAGACCGCCTCTGCATTTGATAAATAAATAGTTTAATCTCGTCATCATACATTACCATCCCTCTGTTCTCCTATTTGATAACGTTAAGTGCTTTGCTACAATCTGTATTGTTAAAAGCGCTATATAAATAAAAGTGATTGATTGATGCATAAAATCTCCTCATATTTTATGTTATGTCATGATTATGAAGGTGTCATGTATGATATGTACACCCCTTCAAGTAAAGTGTTACCAAACAACATAAAGCAGACCGATAGTAGGGCTGGGTGCTATACCAGTAATAATGCGACTACTATTATTATGTTGTATTCATCTCTGAAGGGAACAGTCTTCAGAAAATGTTTTTTTTTCTTACCTCCATGTTCATAAGCACATACAGAGCAGCTTTGTTTACAGCGCTAATCAAAGGAAGTTTGAGAATGTTCCATTAGTGCCATCTGCTGTCAGAGAGTCAACTTGCATATTTTTCCAGTCCATTTGCCATTTTTCCTTTTGCTCCGATGTTTTATGTAGCATTTTTCACACATCTAAAGTCAGATGATTTTATTTTTTGCCTTAGATCTTGAAATCATATGCAGGCATGGGATCGGCCAAGGTCAAAAAAAGAAGGACCTTAATTATGGCCATTAAAATATATTTTACAGGAAGTCATTCATGCTTGAGGTTGGCAATAAATTATGTTTATAACAAATGCCCCTATAAATAGCCTTTTATGTACGATTTAGTTTTAAAACAATTGGTGCACATGCTAAGTGAGCAAACATCAATAAAAACTACCTAACTCCCTCCCTACTCTTAAGTAATTTTTGCATTAGTTTACTCACGTACTTTAGATAAAAACCAACTGAACTACAAACTTATCAGTGACGCCACTGTCCCTGTGAGAAAGGGATATTCACTCCATGAGCGCCTTTGCTCTGCTCCAGTCTGGATTCAGAAGTGGACATTCAACCGAGACTGCTTTGCTCTTAGTTGAAACCCTAAGACTGGCAAGAGCAGATTTCAGATCTTCTATCTTGCTGGATCTGTCTGCTGCTTTTGACATGGTTAACTATCAGATACTCCCGCCAACCCTATTGGCTAAGTGGCAACACCGAATTACTTGGGTACCTCAGGGCTCAGTTCTAGGACCATTTCTCTTCTCTGTCTACATGACATCACTAGGCTCTGTCATTCAAAAACCTGGCTTTTCAAATCACTGATATTTGATATATACTCTACCTCTAATTCCATCTTGATGATCCGAACTGCATTTCAGTTTGTCTAACAGACATTTCTTGCTGGATGAAGGAATATCACCTTCAATTCAAACTTGCCAAGACAGAACTGCTTGTGGTTCCAGCAAAAGATATGTACAGATATCTGTATTTCAAATACAACTATATTCTCAGACCTTGTTAAAGCTCTTTTTCTGTCCAGGCTAGACTATTATAATGTATTGTAATGATAAAACTCTATTCTATCAAACCTTTACAATTAATCAATAACGCAGCAGCAAGATACATTGTTTATCAGCCAAAAAGAACACATCACACCACTGTATTAATTTGCACTAGCTACCAATAGATGCTTGCATACAACTCAAGGCAATGATTTTCGCCTACAAAACCACCACTAACTCTGTACCTCTTTACCTAAAATTCATTATTTCAGACTTATATGCCCTCTAGATCAGATCACTTAAAATAGTTTCATTTGATAATGAAACTATTTTAAGTGCGCGATTATGAAATAAAAGTTAGAAGGGGGTGGGTGGTCATCCTGATCTCTTTCTGAGGGAGCTTTTATATGATAAATTCAATTGAAATCCATATTTAGCAGTAAAAACTGATATTTATCAAAACCAACATCTATAAAAGGTTAACAGACGAGTCTTGTCTGTGAACCGATTGAAATTACTTTTTTTTTTTCTTTTTAATAAATTGTAATTAAAAGCATATTAATACTTTTATACTGTCATAATTTCACATTGAACCTCCAATTTAATGTAGAAACAATATACACTGCCCAAAATTATAAACTGCAAATTTTAGAGTGGCCTTTAATTTTGGCCAAACTAAGGCACACCAAAAAACAAAAGTCAGTGTATATATAACTGCAGGTGAGCAGCTGTACCTGCTGTTGGGAGTTGTAGTCAAAGAGGCCGACTGGAGCACCAGATGAGTCCACCTGGATCTGGTTCCCAGCATAGTCAAATTGGAGTGACTCCATGCCTGCCTGATGCTCCATGCCACCCAAGCTCTGGGCTTCCTGGCTCTGGAAGTCCTCTGTGGGAGGTTTGTTTGTGACAGCGTTGGGTGGTTGCAGGGTGTGTGGGTGGTGCTGTGCCATCATTTCCAACCCAGCCTGACTGGGGCCCAAACGTTCTACTGCCTCTGTGGGGGAAGCTTGGCGACTGCCTGGGGTAGGGCTGTAGGAAATAAGTGTTTAATCAAAGCATGCGAACTTCACTATCATAAGACAAAAAGAAAGCATTAGTTGTAGTTTTTTACTTTAGCTGAATCCATATACGTAGGTGTAGTATCAGAAAACAAAAAAGCCTATAAAGATTCAATGCATATATTTTGTAGGTATTTAACAGCAAATAAGGTAACTGATTTGCCATTTTATTTCATACCAAAATTGCTATTCAATTTAAAGCTTAAATCATTCTAAACCAATGACATTCTTTTTCTCCCAATTTTAACAACCCTTTGCACAAACATTGGCAATATAATTGTCATTGGCTAGAGTATGTGTTTTTAAATAAACTCAATTATTTTGACAGGACAATAGAAGAAAAAAATATAATTTACATGTAGCTCATCAAATCTATGTGCCAGCCAAGTAAAACTATCTAGCTCCCCCTCTTTTTGCTTGTGTAAGAGAAAAAATAAAATAAAATAATTCTTCTTCTAATTCTTAGTAAGGCCTCATTTACACGGTCAGTTAAATGTGACCCAATTCAGATTTTTTGCTCATATGTGACACAGATTGGATCTGATGCAAGGCAGTGTAAACAAGAAAAAAATTCATGCATTCCGATGTTTTGAGATCATTAAAACGGTGACAATTTGGTACTTCTCTGTGGCTTAATGAGGTTATATGTGACTTGTGCTGGAAAAAAAATTGTAAATGCTGACAGGCTGTTTTGATCTACATCCAAAAAAGGTGGAACTTTGGTTTATTAAGCTCTCAGCTGACGACCTGGATTAGGTCTGCCTTTTCTCTGTTTGCTTCTCGCGCTGATGGTCATCAGAAGAGTGCACATATAAAGGCAATTCCGACAGTGCACGATCCCGATTAATACACATAACACAGAATTGCAGAAGGCTATTTAAGTATTCATGCAAACATATCTGTTCTGTCATAAGTGAGCGCTTAAGGAGCTGATCGGGAAAACTAACAGATAATCTATTTGCACGTATCAATGTTACACATCAGATAATCTAATTGTAATGAACACACTGAAGAAATTTTTACATTTGATTATTTGTTGTTTTTTTGTGTACATGAATGCTTTTAGATGTAAAAAGATAAAATGTAATGCATTGTTTGTTTCTTTCTAAGATACTTGTTCTTTTTTTTTTGCATCTGTTCTTATTTATAGTAGCCTACAGACAAAATAAAAAATAGCGATATTTTGATTATTAATGTAGTAATTACAAAATAAAAGAACAGGGTAACTTTAATCTTTATCATAATATTTGCTTACTCAACCTCAAACGGCTGTAAATCTGACTTTTTTTCCTCAGTTTACAACAAATCATCAACGGTGAATATGGAAATAAAATTAATTAATTTCTATAATTTGCTAATTGTGACTCATTCGGTCAACACTGGTCACGTACGCTATTATTCTCAAAAAGCAGCACGTGTGGAGGTAGTAAATGACAACAACGCATGCACGACGCTTCAGATCGTATGGCAAGTGTAAACACATCAGATCAGATATGGGTCACAATTAAAAAAACGTGTAAACAGACCCCAAAAAAAAACAACCAAAAAATCGGATGCAGGCAACAAATCAGAATTGAGCATCAAGACCTGCAGTGTAAACAAGGCCTAAATAACATCTAATTGGGCACCTTCATATTCAAATTTATGGTACACCAAATATTGTGCGCATTCACTGAGATTAATTAAAACTGTACATTTAAAAAAAAAAAAAGAGAGAAAAGTGCATGGTGTTTAAAATTAATGAAAGTTAGTAAATTCAGTGTTGAACTCACATTTAGTCTAACTCAAACACTGGCAGAAGAAATCTAATTATTATTATTATTATTAGAAACTGGGGATGCACTACAATAATCGGCCGATATGTAATGCACAATCTTGTTAGTAAAGCTGGTTCTGTAATCAGTGGTATATGTTATCATGTGCATGATATCACATTGAGCAGCATTTACTATACAAAGCTGTTATTCAATGACAAGTTGTGTAAATCCACTACACCTATATGCATATGCGCAGCTTGTCAATAAACAACAGCTCTATGTAGTAAATGCAGCTTTATGTGAAAAATAAATATATCACACAAGTGAAGGCATTAACTGCTGTTTACAGAACCAGCTTTACTGACAAGATGCACATTACTTGGAGCAAAATTATTGTGCAGAAATTTAGTGATTTAGTCACAATGTAGAAGGCTGTTTGGTTACTGTTTTTTTGTTAATACTGTTGCAAGTTTCATGAGCTAAAGAACCATCATACTTGAAATCTTTACAGTCGCGGTCCATCCCATTCAGCAATCCTCTAGAATTGGCTTTTGAGGCATCTCCTTCATCACCAACTTTCATCTCAGGACTTTTGTCTTCTTCAAATGGGGAAGCCTTTTCTTTTGAATCACCTTTCTCCCTGCCATCTGGATCTGCATCTGCTCCACCCTGGAATCCCCACGAGTCAAGTTAAACAAAGCCATTCCTAAGGCCAAATTACTTCAGGTTGTGTATAATTTATCTTAATCTAGTCTACTACCCACCTGTACAAAATACTGTTACTCACTAAATATTCATTTGTAACATTTAATGTTTTAAATACCATGCAAGGTATTTTCTAAAATTCAGCTGCTTTGACACACAATGACTTTTTCATAAAGTTTCTTGACTAATTTTTTTTCATAATTTTGGCAATAGAACTTAAAGGTTGATGAGAAAAGTCCATGGACATAAAATTTGACTAAAATGTGACTCACACATGAAATCAAGAACTTGACTGGTGATTTTTATTAACTGCAGTTTGATCCATGTTGAAAAAAACCCTGCTATTTACTATTCAAACAAGAGTTAACTAATTTTCCAAATCATCCAAATGATCATCCTTATTCCCTTGTTAGTGGAAACTTGAGAACGAATTTAATCTTTTGGAATGCACTTGTCAAAGGAATGCAATTTCCTCATTATCTTCAGCTATTCGGATATTCCTCTGTCAACGAACGCAGCACAACAGCAGATTTGTGAATTAACTGATGAATTATAAAATATTAATATTGTAAAAAAAAAAAAATTTTTTTATAAATATTAATATTTTTTAATATTTTTAAAATAAGCCATGAATGTTTATTTGCAACATTTATGTGAACAACAATACAAAGACATTAATCACATTAAAACAGTGACATTCACTGTGTTCGTTATCACAGGAATATCCCAGCTGAAGATGAAGAAACTACGCTCCCTTTGACAAGTGCGTTCCAAAATGACAAATGACGACATACACATGCTCTGCTCACTAAAATATCCACTAACAAGGGAATAGGGATGATCACTATAATTTAGAAAATGAATAGAAATTAATTGTATGATACAGAATATGCGAATCGTTAACCGCTAGTTAAGTGTAGTACCTCTAACCGTACCTCATATCACACCCTCAATAGCAGCAAAAGTGTTTTGCAATACAATATGAACAAGTAAAGTGCACCCATGTCTTCTTCACCCAATTTCTTTCTACTTTACCCAAAAATTTTAATTCTGTAATTTTATTACTCACCCTCTGTAAGACCTTCGTAAGACAAAGGGTGGTTGTTTGCACTTTCACGTCTTAATGTTTTAAGGCCTGCATGCACTGGGACGAATCTCACACGAACATCATTATAATTTCTCACTGTTCATACCCGCGTGATTTTTATTGACGATAAGCCAACGGCGTTTAATGAAAAACAAGATGGCGCTGCGCAAATTTTTATGCTTCTGACACTCACTTGTCACACAGAAGAAGGGAGCCAGAAGATGCTTGTCAAAACCATTCATACGCAAAACAAAAAACATGGGTATTTCAAGCAGCAGCTCCAGCTATGAAGAAACCAACTAGACCAAGCAGCTCTAGATTCTTGCCGAGGTGTATCTCTAATGTGAGATCTACTTAATGTGCTCGGCAAGAACGTTTTGTGCTTGAGCACCAACAAGCCATTTCCAAGCACATGAACAAAACCAGCAATCTCATTGGTCGGCCAGTTTAAACCGCGGCGGGTCAAAAAAAAAATAAAAAATTGACAGGCATTTTTTTTTAAGCTTTGACACTTCACGTTTTACACTTTGGTGTGTACAAAACACATTGGTACCCTTTGTTGGGTCATGAGGCAATAAACGTCTGCGATATGAGTGCACAGTATTCGTCCCGGGGTGTGTACAGGCCTTTAGTGTAAATTGTTGCTGTTTGAGCATAAACAATATCTGCAAAATTACAACTTTGAAACATCAATGCAAACAAAGATATTTCAAAATTCTGACAGCTAAATACCAGCTAGTCAACATTTATACTGACTCAAAGCCTCTTCTCCTGCATCACTGCACAACAGAGCAAAATATATCCAACACAATGAATCAGTTTTAATAAATTTAGTGAATAACCAGCGCTCCCTCCACCTTCAATACCACGACTGAGGTGAGACCCTAGAGCAAGGCACCGTTCCCCCAACTGCTCCCCGGGCACCGCAACAATGGCTGCCCACTGCTCCGGGTGTGTGTTCACGGTGTGTGTGTGCGTGGTTGATCACTTCTCACTGCTGTGAGTGTGTGTGTGTGCACTTGGATGGGTTAAATGCAGAGCACAAATTCCTAGTATGGGAAACCATACTTGGCCACTAGTCACGTCCTTTCCTTTCCTTTCCTTTTTTTCTAAATGTCTAAACGTTTTTGATATAGCTCGTAAAAGCAAATGTTTCAGTTTTATGCCTCTATTTCTGGCTCTTGCACAGCTATTTGAAAAGCATCATTATGCAGCATCAGAGTACCAACCTGATCATTCTCTCTCTGGCTGTGGCCTACATGCTTGTTGGGCTTATTGTGATGCCTGTGGATGGCATTAAACTAACTGAGATATGTTGGTACATTGGTGACACTTCTGTGATGCGTTTATGATAATCATGGGACTGCTTATCTTAGCATCTATCTGTAATTTAGTTTTAATTGCTGTTGATCGTTATATGGCTGTGTGTCACCCTTTACTCTATCAACAGAAAGCAACCACAACTAAAGCCTTAATAAGCATCTGTCTTTGCTGTTTTTTTCCTCAACCTACAATATTGCCTATCTGATCAGTGTCAGATATTTTGACACTTCACAAAAATCAGATGTGCGTTATGGAAAGTATTTAGTTATACTGTAAGTTTTTCATGGACATCACTAGACATTAATTATCAGAGGAAATAAACAAATACTCATTACAGCTGATGTGATTTATTTTTTTAATATGGAAACTTGTTGGTAGTTTGTGTTTAATGTTTAGTGTATGCTGTAAGTAATATATATATACTTACACACCATATATATACACACCATGAAGCATTTACTGTTAACTGTTACTCTATAATATAATATAGAGTATGTACAGTATCTCACAAAAGTGAGTACACCCCTCACATTTTTGTAAATATTTTATTATATCTTTTCAAGGGACA
>JAUCNO010000386.1:12671738-12685963 GCA_032353835.1 Enteromius viviparus | reverse complement strand
CGTTCCTCCTTTGTTCCAGTGCCGCTTGCGTTTAAAAAGCCTTGGGGACCGAACCGGATTGGACGAGATGACGTGACGTCACATATCAGCGAACGATGATTGACAGGCAGATCCACCAATAGCTTTTCAGAAGGATAGAGCCTAGAAATAAACAGAGCAGAGAAACACACACAAGAACAGTACACAGTTCGTAACAGTGGCCATTTTATTTCTTTGCCAATAGTAAAGCCTTCCATTCTGCACCATTACTTATAGATGCAGCAGAAACAATGAGTATTTGTTTATTATCATCATTTTCTGTTTAGCTTTTGAGAAAAAGATGAGTAATTACAGTTATTTAACAATACGTTTGTGCGTTTGCGTACTTTTTGCGTAGGCTTCGATGCTGATTAGTAGATTGCTGTAATAAATAAAATGATCTTGAGCTTTTAATTTCACAATTATTCTTAAAAATCACTAGTTAAAACCTAGGATTGATATTTTAAATTGAGGATTGATCCTCTTGAAGGTATTGATGTTTCATGGTCTGTTTTCTCTTTAATGAACCATTTCTAGCTTCACTGTCCTGATAGCGCCTGCATGGCTTAATCTTTGAGAAAAAATAATAAATTGCTGGCAGGAACAACCTGCTTCCAGCAAAACACATGATTGGTACATATGTACTGCATGTAGCGAGTTATATTTTACACAACCTATGAGGATAAGATGGGTCACTTTGTAATGTTGGTTTCAAATATTGTAGTATCTGAAGTATTATTTCTGTTCTAAACTCATTTTCCTCTGTTTAATTTTGGGTGCTGGTTATTGCCTACAGCAATAAAGCAATAGATGAAAAAAGGAGGGAAAACTGTCACATGGTGGCAGAATACACGCAGGAATTGATTCTGTTATTGCCTGCAGGGAAGTCAAACTCCATTTGTCATAATGTCAAGTTGAGCACTAAAAATACACCACTTCAACGTGGCACACCTGCAAAGTGACCCCTTTTAAATGTGTTAGATCATTTAACTCATTATGGGAGACAGATGGAGAAGCCTTTGTGTTCAGCCTCACAGGAGCAGTTCTCATATGCAGCCCGTCTGAAATAACTGCGCTTCAGGAGGTTTGGCAGCAGGTGAGCTCAACTGTTCACAGCAGAGGTCACCAATTAAATGATTTTCATGATCTTACGTGTAACAATGTTTGCATTGATACCGGTTAACTATTGATGTTTCAGTTAGACATTTAGACATAAAACAGACATTTCTTTTTCACATTTTTAAACATATTTAATACATCAGATAAATGTGTGCTATGTTTGCGAATGTTAATTTTTGACTTTTGCATAATAATCTCTGAAACAAATATATAACAATGAGATTTTAATTACAAAATTAAAAATAAACGATCTCAATCACATACAAAATAAAGGTTTTTTGTTTACTCAGTATATGTATACTTTGTATATTTATTATGTGTATTTAAATACACTCACGTTCAAGAAAAATGTTATATTTGTATATAATATAATTTAATTATGCATATAAATAGTTTCAAAATATATACTGTTTGAGTGTATTTATATATACACAATAAATGTACAAAGTACACACACATATGTAAACAAAAATGTATTGCTAAAAATTTAAATAATATTAAAATGCTATTTACATTTTAATTATATATTTATATTTTAATTTATAATTTATATATATATATATATATATATATATATTTAAATTAAGTAAATATTTTAATAGTTTTATGACCACTTATATTGTGGTAAGCATAATGGCACAATGCAGTAAAATAATAAAAATACTTAAAAATAACTAATGTTGTATTCAATACACGTTAATATATATGTATATTGTATATTACTATATTATATTATTGTATATTACAATATTTATATGTATATATATATGTATGATATAGTAAGTAGCATTGGTTGTTTAAACCAGGTAAATATTCATTTTGAAATTATCTAACCTTATCTAACCTATTATCTAAACTTATAATAAAAAGTGTTTTTTCTTTTTTTTTCTAGTAGTAGAACATGAATATGTCACTGTTGCTGATCCCAAGAGCTCATGAACACAATGCGGCACAGCTTCAGTTCTTTTGATGAGTCTCTTACTCTGAGCATTTGAATTGTAGAATCATTTTCAGTGTCGTGATCGAGAATAAACAATGTCTCCATCTGTGTAAACAAAGCACATGTAAAGTAGCAGATGAATATGACAGCTGATTTAACCTTAGTCTGATCAGTAAGAGGGGGTGTGTGAAGTGTGCCTGGCTTAATCATAAATGCTGAGTGAAAAAGTGGCTGCAGTGTGTGATGGGCAGTCAGCTGTGTAAATGGAGCTTATTTGATGCTTTCGATTTGCTCACGGAGGAGTATGCAGATTCCCATTTGGACAGGCCTGACTCCTGGCCGACGCAGCCATCCAAGACACCTCGTACCACACACCCCCCATTATGAAGAGGCGTTTGCAGTCAGATCACGAACTCACAACAAAGAGGGAATGATGTGAAATAGAGGAGACAGTTTTACAAAAATCATTGATGTGAGCATTAGCTCAGAATGGGCAGAAATTACACTTGTGATTTCCGGAGTCAAACAAATACATGTTCTGCTGTACTGTACAAGCATGTGCTTTAATTGGATTTAATAGTTCATTACTGGCCACACATCGGTTTATAAATTCGCTAAATGAAGCCCTTATTTCATCAAGCCAAAATAGAACATTCAAAATGACACATTTAACACAAAGCAACATTCAATGTAGTCAACATTCGCTGTGTCATGATAGAAGAAGAGATTTTAGCAACAGATCTTTTCATCAATAATACTTCCCCATTATCGTTTCTTAAAAATAATGTACATTTGATGATATAAACACACTCATGTGGCTATACGTTCAAAAAAGAAACCAAACCCAATTGTAAATTTTTGTGCAACTGTTCACATGACTTTTTTTGTATGTGACCTGGACTAAACAAACATGTTCATCATAACATTAAAACATTTTGGATCATAAATGAACATATCATATTTTGCTTTAATAGGACATTAGAAGAGTTGTGATTTCAATTAGCGTCAAAATATATATTTAAAAAATATTTCATATACATCACTTTGTATAATGAAATAATTTTTTTATTTTATTATTCACTGAAAATGTGGATAAAATAACTTATCCGACTGCCCAAAAGTCTGAGACCATAATGGAAATCTGATATTATTTGTCAATGAAAATAAAAATCGAAGACATTTAAAACAAAAAAAGCATTAGAAAAAAAAACATAAGAAGGAATATTTATTCTGCACTATATCTAAATTACATTTAAATTGTTATATAATTTGTTAATATAATAGTAATTATTATTATTATTATTATTATTATTTGTTGATATAATTTGATTTCATTTATAATAAAAAATATATTAATACTAAATAGCATAATTTTCACAGTGGTCTCAGATTTTGGACCCCATTTCAAGCTTACAGCAAAACAAAAGCACTATATAAATAGGTGACTTGACATTATATGCACAATAAAGCAAGACATGGTCCATTGGCACTTTGTTTAAAAATGGTCTTGTTGCTCTCTTTTATTGTCAATTTCTAAAGCAATCTGCACATGCGTATCCAACACAAAGAGCAGTATGTGTGCTTAAGTATGAGACAGAAATCAAAGGCAGAAAATGTCTTGCTGTGGCGTCTCTCTGAAGACAATAGGAGCCCTTGACCATCGTTACGATGGAAAAAGCACAGACAATGACACTTAGTATTAGCTCTAGCCAAATGCGGCACATTATATCAAATATTGCCGTCTTCCTCTGACTCTTGGAAATAACACTCAATGCTTGATTGTAACGGAAAACAGCTTAGCAATCAGAAAATACTGAGGATGGTTTGACCGAATTGAGACGCAGACCAAAGGTGTAATTGTTGCCCAGCGGGGGAGTCTGAAGCCACCGCTGAGATTTCTGTCTCCTTGATTCTACTTTTCGACAAAAGTGTGAACAGCGTGTTACTGCGTCCTGTTTGCCCTAGAACAGGACCGACTGCACTTCCTGCAGGCACGACACACTGACGCACAGCATCATGATGATTGGGTGCAAGCCCCCATTACGCTTCTAGCAGGAGTACGAGGGAGGGAAGGAAAGCTTGTGTGTGTGTGTGTGTTGGTGGATCTGTGCCTGCTCGCAATAAATGAGCACTGTGCACCCATCCATAGCGAACCTAATGGAAAAGCAAAGAGCATCATTACCTCAGACGATCTCTGGCACTCTGCCTCCCCCACATCACCATTCTTTGAAAAATATGGACTGGACATGTCAAAATCCCTTTTTGTGAAGGACACGCACCATTTAATGGACAGCTGATGGGGTGAAGCATCCTCAGGTGCAAGCTTGATTATCCCGTTCACAACTGCAAGCTATTATTAACAGCATTATCTACAAACAGCATGCACATACCGCCTTAATGCACTGCAAAAATGCTTTTCTAGCATAGATTTTTGGTCTGGTTTCTACGCAAAATATCTAAAAATTCTTAAATCAAGAAGTAAATAATATTGTCTTGTTTTCAGAAAAATTATTAAGGGACATTATTCTTAGAACAAGCAAAATAATATGTCAATGCAGTGAGTAAAATAATCTTTAGCTAATTTTAAGTAAAAACTATTTTGAACTATTTTGGCTGGAATAAAGACAAACAGTCTAGACCAGAAAAGCATTTTTTTTGCAGTGTGTATCAAGTTATTGAATTAAAACTTGTTCATCTCACATAAATCAGTTACCCAAATAGTTGGTAAAATTGCTCTTGAGAGTTTGCGTTTCAGTAATGAAATGATGGGGCAACTATTAATTGCAGATTTTTTTCAAACCAATGCACCTTCAGAACTTTCCTTGCATTGACGCCTTAAGAAATTCCCCTTTCTTATGTTGCATTTTTATGATACGTCACCACTTGGCCCCCCTTTTTTACTTCAAATTGCACTAAAACTGTACCCGACGATTCACAATCCTTACTTTGTCTGTTCCGGGGCTTTGGAAATACCTCCACTGCTTTGCTTGCTGTGAGCGAAAGCACAGATGAGAAGGGTTGATAACGGCATCAAAGTCATTATTCCTCCTGCTGCTCCACTGCTTTTCCCCTCCTCTTTTTGCCACTCACAAAGAAAGGCAGTCTTATAAGCAAGAACACTCGATAGTTGTTTACACATAGTCGTGCAGACTATAGACAGCCTTGGCATCTTGATTACGGGTTCGGGATGGAGAAAGGTACTGCTTGTCCTTCTCCAGGTTGGACTTCTCTTGCTGCCGATTGTCCGCTTGCAGCTTGTCTTGGTTTAGTTTCTCTCGAAGCGACTCCTCTCGTTCCGGCGGTTCAGTCTGACTCTGCTGTTCGCGGTGCTGCTGTTTGGGTTGGTCGCGGTTCGGCTGCTCCTGGCGTGGCTTTTGCGGTTTTGGCTTGTCAGGGTGGGACGAGCCCGAATCCAACGGACCGCCTCTTCTTCCAGGACATGATAAGCAAAAGATTACGCCTGCGGCTAAAAGGAATCCTGCTGACACGAATGCCACGTACACCGCCGCCCCTGGCTCGTACTTGCTGCTCTTGGGCACTTTGGAGTCCATAAACGTTGTGATGACCTCATTGGTGAACCAGGATGCGGGCACCAGACACAGCACCCCTGCTATGACGAAGCAAGCCCCTGCGGAAATCGCAGTATGTCCCTTAGAGCGATAACTGCCACCCCAGCGAGTACATTTCAGCCCTAAGGCGGCCAGGCAGAGTCCCATTGTCGCCATCATGCAGGAAAGCACCATAGTGGTGCGTGCAGTCTGGAGATAAGCCGGCAACGCCAACACAGAGTACTTAAGCGAGCAGCTGAATACTCCGGTGCTGTACCAGGTGCAGTCCATCCACAGTCCCTGCATCTGCGAGATGGCAGTCATGATGTTGGAGCCCACATCTGCACTCACCTTCCAGTTGGGTAGCAGCGTGGCCACCGTGGCACTCACGACTCCCAGCACCGCCAGAATAAAGGCAAACATTTGCATGGTGGAAGACGGCATCATCAGTCCCTTCCCCCTGCGGCCGTCCCGCTCACCTTGCAGTGGCCCTCGGTGCGCTGCTTTCCCTATCAGCCTGGCGCAGGACCTGACAGCAGATAATTCCTCCGCACTGGCTCCGCAAGGCTGCGATAAAAACAGAATGAGAATTGAACTGAGCGAAGAAGCGTGACGGTCTGACAGATGAGGCACGGGGTCTGATGACTGAAAAGGGAAAGCCGCAATTTTTTCCCACCCTATCCTTATTTGGGACGTTTATGTTTTAGTACACCCTGAACCAGTCAGCATTTTGGGGGGAAGTGACTTCGAAAAGCTAATTGTTTTTTGACTTCACCGCTGCAGAAACACCCTTTGGCATGGGTTGATGCTGTTACAAGAATGCATAAAAATGGCACACAACCGCTGCAAGGTAGAAATTTAGCCAATTATGTGGTCTGTTTTGTCTGAGTTAATTGATTTTTTTCTTATCAGTGCAAACCATTTGACAGCTTGGAAATTAGAAAGGGAATGAAAATTACTCCTATCTTTTGTTGTCCTTCAAACGGCGATGAATTGATCTAGACAAGTGCATTGTGAGAGAATGCACTGTTTCATTTATCTCAGAACAAATAAAAACCTTTACTTACCCTTTCACTGGTGCGCTATGGTGATGTTCTGAAGAGATTTCCTCTAGCTTCTGAAGAAAAGAGAAAATAGCTGTAAAAACAAGCAAAAACTACTGTAAAACTGCCTCTTTCTTTTTTCAAATAACATCTCCTTGGCAACCCAGCACAAGTCTAAAAGCTTTTCAGTGTCCTATAAAAGAACCCCCACACCTTCCCGTTGTGAGTGACTGGATGTTTCACCATGTGATCAGTAATCAGTGTACCGCTGGACGACTCACTTGAAGGTCATTCAGTCAAAGAACACGGAGTATAAGGAATGTCATACAAGGAGAGGTGATGAACATAATAAATACTTTTTTCGGCACAAAAAAACGCCACAATGTGCAGCTGGAAATCAATGCTTATTACATGTGGCAGGCAATTATCTATGGCTGCACTGGTGTGATTTATTTTTGATAAGCAAAGGAGGAAATTGCATATGGGACTGCTACAAAGAAACATGTTTTCTGTCACTCTGTCGCAAAGAGAAAGCTGCTAAATGGATAAAGACAGTTTTTTCAAGTATAACCTACAATGAACATTTACGTTGCAAAAGCGGCGTTCACACCAGCAGCGATTTTATCACCGGGGGTCACTGCATTGTTTAGGTGATCTAGCTGCTAGGTTCTCTGTTGTAATTGTTGGGCTGCACAGCCATCTTTTAAAGCTCAGATAACAAATAAGGTTGTCTGTAAGTAGATGTCATGCATATTAGATAAAGTGTCAATTTTATACAAACAATTACATAATAATGACATAATGCAGGGGAAATGCAGTTTGTAAGTAAATTGCAGCATTGCATAATGCATCATATCATGAACAAAACGTGGCCTTCCTTTAAGTATCTTTTTTTAGTATGTCACTATATTTGGACAGAGACAAATCATGTTGATGAATCATCATGTCTATACTTCACTACACTATCTCATAGAAATTAAATGTTAAAGTAATCTATATGATTATACTTCATGCACTCTATTATGTGTACCCTCCAAACAATACAATTAAAGTGCGCATGCTGTTATTGTCCATGTACTGTTTATTTCTCACATCTAAACTTAAAACTTAATTTTGTTGCAACAGAATAAAAAGAAAAAACGTGGGGAGTTTGATTTGTAGATTCAACAAACAAACATGTTATGCTAAATGTGACACTGCAGAAATCTCGCAGAAGTCTTTCTCACACTCGGTATCCGCATCTCTTTTGAGTCACTGGACTGAGCATGTGTACTAGCAGCATGTTTAGCCTCTGGCTGTTTGCGGGGCGTGGGAAGAGAAAATGGAAATGTACTTTTCTCATGGGGATGTTTTTCACTCACCATAACTCACTTGTTACTGCTCATAATTGCTTCTTCTCTTTTAATGGTCATTATAAAATTTGTATTTTCGTCAGACTTATAATATTTTAAACTTGAGTTTTTAAAACTAACAAAATAAGGTCAAACAGAAGGTAAAAATGACTAAGTAAAACAAATACCCACCAGTTAGCTTGTAGTTTTAAGATTACATGTTTCATGTTTAATTAGAAGAGTGATCTTAACTTTACTTATCTTTTTTTTATATTAAATATGAAATATTCCAGTACATTACAACAAATACTGTTTAAGATTAACTACGTCACAATGTTTAATTTAATTATTTATTTACACTGTCTAACAATACACAATGAAAAAATTACATCATTTTGTTCATTTTAAATTTGTTTTTAAATATTTTATTTTATTAATAAAATAAATTAAAATACAATTTCACATTTAGGTCAAATTTTTTTTAGAGCTGATATGTTTTCTCAGTTCAGCCTTTCGGTCTTTCTAACAGGGGTGGCAAACGTCTCTATACAGTAGGTTACTTATTGATTTTTTCATTATTCTTTTTAAGTGCAGTTTAAGGGCTTTGATTATACAGAATGTGATCGTTTGTGTTGTGTATTTTTTTCTTTTTTCACTGGCACAAAAACAGTATAGGCTACAGTAATTTTATTTGTATTTTTTTGTCATTGCATACTGAGTCTGAAATTTTTATCAGAAATTTTCACACGTAAAAAAAAAAAAACCACCTCGCGTCGCATCAATCACACTGCTTCCAAAACTTTTGCCCGTCATAAAAAATTGTATCAGCTTTGATTTTCTGCGCTTTTGTATCCCTAGCAAGCATTTTGATAGGTATGACAAATAAGAAAAAAAAATGCGAACGGGAACTCAGAATCAGTGTGCAAGGACCTTTACATTTATCAGAAGCCCTATATAAATGCAAGGTGAACAAGGTCAGTAATGAAAGAGCATCTCACAATAGGAGCCCACAGAGCAGTGTCACAGGCAGAGACTGTATATCTGTCATTAAACAATGAGGGCTGCTTGTTCCAGCCTGTGGTGGTCACAGATGCATTTGATGAAAAGCTATGCATTTATCACCGTCGGTGCTGCTGTCACTGTCATCTACCATCAGATGAGAAGCAGTATAGTTTGTACTGATCTTTAAATGTCTAAGAGTTTAACTCACTAGGCACGGTTGCCGTAAATCGAGCCAGAGTACGGTTGTCCCACTTCCCCAATTCCCCAATGGCCTGCACTAGTAATGCATTTTAGCATGTGTGCTGGAGCAAGCTCACGTCATTATGATGGGACGTTTTTAAGATAAACAGGAAGAGAGGCTCTCTTGCTCAACACAATGGAGTCCGTCACAGAGTATTATTGAATAGGTTTATCTGAGATTTTCAAGCAATCATGCTGCTCGTATCCACCTTATTTTTCACCTAAATGCGGGTAAACTTTCTGTTCCCCGCTGCAGCACGGTTAGCGCTCACACTACATGGGACCACGCCTGAGCCCAACTGAACCGCGCTCTGGCCCACCTCTTCCAAGCGGGCCAGGGACGGCTAAATGAACTGCACCCAGGCACGGTTGGGAGTGCTTGCAGTATTCAAACAAACCGCACTTTGGCGGTCAAACGCACTCAGGCACGGCTCGGATTGTGAGTACACCCTAAAATGTAATATAGACCTAAAAACATCTTTACAATTAAGGAATCGTACCCAGATACACTCAGATTAAGCCGTATTTATTACCTAGAGAAAATCCCATTTCCTTAAATACTTGGATCGTCGCAAAATATAAACTATACTGCTAAATGCAACTATACAGAATTTTTATAGCATTGCCATTTTTTAAGCATCATGATATTCTTTAAAGCTGCTTATGCGCAAATAATTTGAATTGACATCTGACTTAAAAAGAATCACTCCAACTTTATTTCTACACTTTTTAAAGAAAATACAATGCCCATGCAAAAGTGAGTTCATCTAAATGAGTTTTTTAGCATATTATGTGGTTGCCAAAGGTGTTGGATTTTTTTAACGTGTTGCTGTGGTTTCTAAAGTGGTTTGAGTGGTTTTTAACACAACATTGTGCAGACACAAGGTGTTCTTTTTAGCACCCCACTGTGCAGTTGCTGCCATGCTCACAGTGGTTTTTACTACACAAATAAGTTCTGAGTGATTTGTTGGACACATTGGTGTGGTTGCTAATGTAAGGTGTTCTAGGTGGTTTTTAACAAGTCACGGTGTGGTTAGTACAGTTTGGTTCATATATATTTGGACACCGGAACATATTTGTTTTATTTTAGCTGCTTCCCAAAACAAGTTACAGTCATATATATTAGCTTAAAGTGCTCTGAGCTTCAAATTGAGGGTATTCCAATCAAAATTGGAGGAAAGTTTAAGGTATTACAGCTCTTTTATATGTAACTCCTCCCTTTTTTAAGGGACCATAAGTAATTGGACAACTGACTCAAAGGCTATTTCGTCACTTTATTATTAATACATCAATTAAGCAGGTAAAAAGTCTGAGGTTGATTAAAAGTGTGGTATTTGAATTTGGAAGATGAACCCACGTCATGCAGCCAAAGAAGCTGTACTAGCACTGTGTTGCAACTGTATGGCTCTCTGATATCATCACAAATATCTTAATTTGTGTTATAAAGATGAACGAAGGTCTCATGGGTTTGGAATGACATGAGGGTGAGTAATTAATGACAGAATTGTAATTTTGGGATGAGCTAACTCTTAAAGTGCTTACTTGGCCACCTCTAATGGTGAGACCGTTACTAATGGTGCAGTTGCATTGGCAAAACTTCAAAATTATTATAGTTTTTCTAAGTGTAATCCTAACAATAATACTCCAGTCTTCAGTGTCAATCATTCTAATATGCAAATTTTCTGCTCTAGAAATATGTCTTATTATTATCAATGTTAAAACCAGTTTTGCTTTAACATCTATGTTTCAGAAGCTAGATTTGATCAAAACAGACTATTTGTTGGATTCATTATATTAACAGTATAATGTTATATTATATTATATTATATTAAGTGACAGTAAAGACTTTTATAATGTTACAAAATATTTATATTTTAAATGAAATATTCATTATATGTTCCTGATAAAATATTATTTAGCATATTAATCTTAAGCATAATAATGATAATTAATCACTAATAATTAGGCACCCCATGATCATAATAAAAGGTTGGAATGATTTCTGAAGGATCCTGTGACGTTTTAAAATAAAAAAAGTAGTAATATCTGCTAAAAAAAATCAGCTCTGACATTAGAGGAATAAATTAACTATTGTTTTTATTATATTAATATCTTGCAATGTTATTGTTTTTATTTAATTCTAAAAATGCAGTCTTGCTGAGCAAAAGAGACATAGAAATTCTAGATTTAGTTTTTTTTTTGCATGTTTTATCCACCAAAAAAAAATAAAAATACCTGTATGTCGGATAGGCTAAAAGCAATGTTATTCAGCATTACTTCAACTATACTGCAAGATGTGTCTAATTAATGGCTGTATAATAAAGAAGGATAAAATCCAGTATCTCACTAACCTGTTTGTCTTCATCGCTAAAGCCAGAACATGCCAACACACTCACACATGTGTGATGTCCAGGTAGTGGGCGAGAGAGGCACCCTAAGCGTGACACAGGGTAGATGTCAGGCTGAGCACAGCACATTCCACCAGCTCTTTACGGGCTGTCATAGTGCCCAGCCTGCCCCTGTCAAGAGTCTGGACTAAAACTTTCCTCAGATATCTCCGGTTCTGGATGCAACCTGTGTCATGTCTTTGCTCCTTGACTCCAGAAGGTCCAAAAACTGTGAAAGAGATCCAAACCAGCTGATTCGGCAAAACAACAAGGCTGGAAACCCAACGGTGGGCTCTGGTTTTGAGAGAGAAACCAGGCACTAGGCAGTACCGGAGGGCAGGGAAAGCCTGGGATCTGTGTACTGCGAGATACAGCTCTCTCCACTTCCCACGCTTGTAAAGATCCGTCCCCAGAGTAGTGTTTGCTGCCTTCCACTGGCTGCTTCTGTTGATAAGGATGGAGTCTCATTCACAGTTTATGTGCTGGAGAGGTGGGCCGTCTTTATGGTCCTCCACACAGGTGTTACTGTGGCAACAGGAGCTTGGGTTGGTGTGCCATTTCCCCAACATTAGTTTTCTTTTTGCTCTCCATACATATATCAATTTTAAGTTACTTATGTTAGATTTTAAAATGCATTACAAATGTATCATGGAAAGAAAGGTTGTTTCAGTAAAAAACTCAAAATTAACAGTTTCCTGAAAATTTACAAATATTAAAAAGATTGAAATGGTAAAACTCAACTGTTTAACTGTAGATGAGTTGAAAGATTTTTAAATAAAGTGGTGTTCTCTGAGAAAAAAAAATGAGATTTTTTTCTTGGCTTCACTTGACTATATTATCTCCCAGGAGATGGATCACATGAGCTCTGCTGACTTTACTACCAATTGTGCCCACCACTGACCTAGTGCTCATTTGCATAGAGTCAAGCTTAAATCATTCATGCCTCTAAAAACAGGCAATTTGTATTGAATATGAATGACTTCCAGTTGCTCCATTGGTGCAAATCACTATATAAATCCATAAAGCATTGCAAACGGGTTGGGTTTCTTGTTTGACGCTCATACACAGACAACAGAAATAAAAGTTTAGCATCAAAACATGTATGCAGAACCAAAGTTTATAACCTAAGCACGCCTAAAACTTTAGCACTATTTCTCTGCTGCCTGGCAAGCACTGGTACAGCTTCTGCGAATGTAAATCAAGCTCTTTTTTGTAGTACAGAACAACACCCCCCTATCTCTTTTCAATCTAAGAGACAAAGAAATGTACTATCAAAGGCCACGTACACAATGAACATCGCCCACAAAAATCCTCAACAAAGAAAGCTAGAGAAAAAGACTCGTAATTACGGCATTTTTTTTTTCTATTCTATTTCTCTCTGTCTACCTAGTTCTTTTAGAACAAGGCTGGTGTATCGAGAGCCAGCCAGAAAGAAAAAGAAAATGAAAGAATAATCTGTAAAGCTTTCCAAAGAAATCATAGAAAAATCAGCTCCACATAACTGCATTTAACAAGTATGTTTTTTGTTTGGCTACAAATGTGTTATCACAGCATTTTTGCTTTCATTTATGAACAGAAAAAGTACTGAAATCTTGTTTCTGTTCACCTGGTTGAATATGGTAATGATGTAGAAGATCAATATTTGCAAGATTTTTATGATATCAATACATATTATAGAACACAGTCTTTATTAAATATTAAAACAAAATAATTTTCACAAAGTATGTTTAGTTAGGTCATACAGTATATTTTTACAAATAAATTACAATACCTAAAACAGAAAACAGAGCATATCAACATTCATATCTTAACGGTAATAACACTATTTTCAAGCTTAAACTACAAAAAAATCTTAAGTTAACTTAAGGAACGTAAAACATGCCTTTGAATAGTAATTACTTAAAAAAAAAAAAAAACACACATTACAAATGTGAACACACCAATTCTGTAAGAAACATATACAAGCATAATTTAGACAAAATATTTTATATTCAGACTTCAGGTTTATCAAAACTTGTCCAGCTCGTTGAAATCAAGCTATTTCAGTCTTGAGCTGAGAAAAGCCTTTGTCAAACAAGCAAATACAAATGTAAAGCTACAGTATTCACTTACAGTGAAACAGTCTTTGCTCGTGTATTAATAATACATGTGTCAGCTCATATGGAATTCTCTGGATAAGTAAACTGTGCTCTGAATTTAAGGCAGGATTATCTATTTGTTCATCCACATTGAGGCTCTGTCCCGAACCCTAGTGAGCTCACTACCCAGATGAAACTCTCATAAGGGACTGTTTTTTACACCTTTTTTTACTCCAAAGCCCAAATCGTCCACAACAATAGGTTTCCTTTTGTACATGCTGTAATGAAAGTTTTGTTCTCAAAACCTTTTTTTAAGCTTACAGACTGCCAGTGTCTAGAGATGAAATTAACTGCAATAATGACAATTAAATATGATTCAGAATTCTAAAAATTATATGATCTGAATGTTCTTCAAAGATCTAATTTAACCAATTGATTTATTTAATTGACTTTTCCAGTCTTTCATGATTCACTGTACAAGTATTTAATTTTGTTTTATCTTTATTATTTTAATTATAT
>JAUCNO010000386.1:12657092-12667092 GCA_032353835.1 Enteromius viviparus | reverse complement strand
AAAGATATAATAAAATATTTACAAAAATGTGAGGGGTGTACTCACTTTTGTGAGATACTGTATATATATATATATAATAATATACACAGTACATACACAAAACCTTTATTTTGTTACATTGTGATATGTCGTCGCAGTGTAATTACCTCTGAGCTGCTCTGAGTGGATGGATGACCAAATGATCCAGAGGAATATCCTTCAAATATCTGCATCACAAACACACAGAGAAACATTAAACATGCATCGTAAGAAATGCAGAGCTGCATCCATTCTCAAAAAAGCAACATGTTTCTATCTATGTGCCTAAATTAGAAACCATCAATCTGAGGCGCCAGCTTTGATACTATTCTGATTGTAGATCACAGCAGAAATAGCCCTGAGGTTTGCTGGGAAATAATGAGAGGTCTGGAAGATGCTAAAATTATAGGTCTATAAAAGCAGACAGATGGATCAGCCTCCCCTCACTCCAGACACCCGTGCGCTAAACGTCCTCCTGCTAACACATGAACACACACTTATATGGATGTAGTCTATACAAACAGACAAGGGTATGGAGCGTACTCTACAATTAACCGAAAAGGCGGAACGAAAAACACCAAAAACTGACAAACTTTGTTCCTGCAGTGACTCCTCACTAAACTGTAGGCAGGCAGTTTTCTTTCTTACAGTAAATAAAACATCATAACTGACAGAACTTAAACATTCTTCATGAGCAATAATGCCATATACAATACATATATTATACCATCATGTGCAGCCCACAAGAAGCTCAACTTATGGTTACTATAATATATGATTTTATCATGTTGCTAAGCCAACATCACAACAAAGCCTGTTGAAAAAGATACTGCTAAAATCAGCATAAGCTGGTTGGCTGGTTTTAGCTGGTCTTCGTGAAATACATAAAAGGGGTTTTAACCAATTATTTATCTGGTCAGGTTGGAACCCACCAACTAAAAGACATCAACAGAACAGTAGCAATGCTAAAACTGAGAAGTTTATCTGGGGACGGCAACTCTGACTTGACTCTGACTGAGCCCTCTGGAAACAATCACACTGCCCCCCCGTAACCCTGTTGAATCACACAGCATCAGAATCTACATCTGTGCAGTAGAAGCTGTAGCTCCTCTCAGACTGCTTTCAGCTTGCAGCAATTAACCGCATGCAGCTCGTGGTAATTCTCGTCTTTGGAATCATGCACTATTAGGGGCTGTTTTGACCAGATTTGGTCCATTTAAGGACGGATGATTATGAGGCTGGAACCGCTGAGCGATTGGCTCCAAACTCACGTGAGGTCGTCTGCATAATCATACATGTGGATTTAGAGCTCATGCTCTGTGTTAACACAAAAGCCCCTCAGAGAAGGAATGCTGATCTGGGCTTAATTACAAGAACTGATCCAGAAACAGCATTTCCAAAACAGCTTTGACGAGAGAAAGGAACAAGACTGCTGTGTGTTTTCCTGCCATTTGACCTCCAGAGAAAGCTTTGATGAGTGAGTCAGTGGTTGTTTGTTTTATCCGGCGAGTGTGATGGTGTTTCCCACCCTGACACCTGTGGACAGCATTAACACACTACTGTGAGACTAAATGAGTAAAACAGGCCTGTGTCTTAAATGACTATTCAGTACTACAGTCATAAACACTGGCCGGTGAAGCTAAGAGTAAGACTTGTAATCTAAAATCCCAGCTCTTTAAGTATGTACTTATTTATTACAATTAGGATTAACACTAATTAATGGGAAACTGCTCCTTTTAATTTTATTTTCCCTAAGTGTATTCTTTACTGTTAGGGTTTGGCAGTACACAGAATATATAACTGTCTAGCCAAAGAATTTCTATGATTTTTCGACTGTTACTGATTACTGGATAAATGTATAATTAAATAATACTTTTATTTAGGTTGCATTCACAAAGATTTATATTGGATATTTAAATTTCCATGACTTTTTTTCAAAACATTTTAAGATTCTAGAATAGATATGTCATTTCTGTGGTATAGAAATTAGATTGTTTCACACATTCACATCCTACAGTTTAAAGCAATATATATGAAATAAAAAAAAATAAAAATAACAACAGAAAATATATTTATAAATATATGCAATTACATAGTATTTTTTTATGATGATACAGGCTGTTGATTTTCTTCAGTTGACTCTTGACTTAATTTGTAATAATAAAAAAATAATAATATTATTAAACATAGCATTTGGCAATTATTGTTAAAAAGCAGTTCCCATGTTTTAATGTTTGATGTGACTGATAAATAGTCCAAATAAATAAAATGATCTAGAAATAATTTGGTGATTGGCGAAAATTACCCCAAATTTTCCCCCAAATTACCCCAAATTGCAATCTGTCCAATGCCTGTGTATATTTTTTTCCTACTACATAACATTATTGTTTAGTGTTATGCAATATTAAAGCATCTGTGATGCCCTTTAGATTAGATCTATACAGTTTACAAATTAGTTTATGTATTTGTAGTTATGGCATAAGAGCATATCATGCAATAACTCTTACCTGGGACAATGACTGTCTCTTCTCCCGGTTGCGTTTGGTCAGACTGTCTAATCCCTTCTGTGAAGAAAAGAGTAGCCCTTGTTTTTTCCGCATACCTCGAAGATGAGAGCGAGATCGTCTCTTCAGGGTAGCCTCATCACGAGTGCATATCTGCACAAACACAAGCTCATTTAAATTATTTTTCATCTTAATGCTGCATCATCTTAAATTAAATTTTTCCAGTGTGTCTCAAGGGTAGATTATTTTAATGAGGTCCTTTTTTTTGGTATCTTACAAAATTCCCTCAGAGCATGTGAAAGTCCTCACCAGCGCATGAAAGGACGAGACAGAAAAAATTCCCAGACGACCTAACCCCGTTTTAGATGGCCGTCCAGCAGTGGCCAGCAAGCTTTTTGGATTGGGCGGCTCTGTGCCCTGCAGGCTAGCCAGGTAACAGCGCATACGGAAGAGCTCTAGGTTAAACTTTTCCAGGTTCTGCTCCCATTGTAGGATCTGTGGGTTAGAGATAAAGAAAAGAAAGAAATGCATTAATAGATATAAATATTATAGTAACAACAGCCCAAAACATTGCCACTGACTTGCGCATGGGGAATCACCCAGGCACCCAGAACCATCAAATTTTCTTTAGAAAGCCTAACAATTTTGATAAAATGTAGATAATGTGAATCAAAAGGATATGGGGGGGGGGGTGTCAAGTCTGAATACATGTACTATATAACTGGATGCTCTAAAGGCACTATGGTGTCGTTTCTGTTCAAACACCAATAATGGCATAATTGCCCAATTAAGCAAACCACTCAACTACCTGGCCTTTAATCTTTCAAAACAAACCACACACATATGTATAAACATCGACATCCGTTTTGTTCCTCACCTGGCTCTCAATAGCCTTCCTGTTCTTCTGGTCACTGATGACGGACAGCTGCAGCTCTGCCATCTTCTTCATTTTGCCATCCATGTCGATCTTCTGCAGGAGAGCTCTGCTCTGGCTCTTCAGCAAACGCAGAGTGTCCTCCTTCCCCTGACGCTTAGCTAAATGTGAAGCGCTGGCAGAATGGATGGCCGTCACCCAGTTCTCAAGGTCTGTTTGGTTTGCAGCCTGCAAGTAAGAGGTAAGGGATAAGAGACAACTTGTAGCAAAGAGTGTGGAAATCCTGTACTGTGAATTATATATTATAATAAAGGCCACATGCCTGAAAGAGATAGACATCTCCATAGGCATTGCTGAGGCAGAAGACATGCTCTTTCTTTGGATGCTCAGGAAATGCCTGCACAATACTGTCTTCAGCAAGCACTGCGTAACGAGGTGTGCACTCTTGCTCAGGGGAGGTTTTTCCATTTGATTCACTGAACAAAAGTGTACAGCCTACAGGAGACAGGAAAACAGAGGGAGAGATTCTTATAATGAAGAATAAACATTATGCATTGCAGCTCAATTTTAAAGACTGAAAAACTGTATTATCTTTGCATGTTTTACCATCTTACCTTTGAGGGTGACCCAATACTGCCTCCACTTGCGTCTTGCTACAAGCTCCAGTTTGCGGTCCTTGTGGAGGGTAATGAGGGGCTTAAAAGCCAACCAACCAGCCCTCCGCACAACACCTTGCTCCTTCTCAAACAGGAAGTCCATTTGCTCCAAGGAGCCCATTGAGCCACTGCTGCTTTCTCCTTCACCCTCCCAGACCTGGAGTCCATCAGCAGTTCCACTGCTGCTTCCAGTCTCTAGGCCCTGCATAAAGTTTTCATAGATGTTCTGCCTTAAGGTCGCACCTTGGTTCTGCTGTCCAAATGGGCCCGTTGAGGAACCAGAGCAGTCCAACTGCGTCTGGGAGGATACTGGATTCCAAAACGGTCTGGATTCCTCTAGTGTGACCCCAGCTCCACAGCTGGCAACCTCTGTAAAGTCTAGAGTACTAGGTTCCTGAGGTTGGGTAGACATGAGAAGGGTAGACAATGGCATGTTAGCATGCATATGTTTTACAAGGTTGGCACAATACTGTGAAGCTTTTCACACATGTCATCTAAGAATGTTTTACAGCACTGAACCCTGTAAAAAAAATGGTCATGTTCTGATCCTAAGGATCTATCTTCTGCTCAGGACCAGCTCATAACCATCTGTCATGCTTCAAAATATACCTTAGCATACCTTTTTTCAACACAGAAGAATGTCAAATTCAGCCAAACATCATTTTACACTCAGAACACTGAACAGGAAATAGAATTTCAATACTGATAGCATCTGCATGATAAGTTTGGATTTAAACAGGAAGGCCTGATATGCTGATAGATTCACACCAATGCCCAATACACACACGCACACAAAAAAAAAAAAAATATATATATATATATATATGTGTGTTCACCTGCAGCCTTCGCTTCTTCCTGCTTAGACTTCCCGTCCAATCACTGAGGCGGCGGATGCGACTCTTCAGCGAGTCCTTCCTTGTGTTCCCATCGGGAACTGCTTTTCTGCAAGGCAGGGTTTGTGAGGTGTAATTCTGGGTTTTCTGACTCTCATCCTGGGAATTCACATCCAGGGAAGAGGTCAGTGAGGCTTGAAGGTGAGGAGCCTCCTCGAGCTGATCTGAAGCAAGGATGCCCACTGTAGGGAATGGCACAGTCATTTTGGGGTTTGTGTAAAGGTCAGATAGTCCATTATGTTCCAAATGCAGTAGCACAGAGTCTCCAATGCCACTGTCCTCCTCAGCGCGGTTAGCACTGCACCCATTACTATTGCAATCGCTGCTTTCATACTGACTGCTGTGAACTGTGGGTTGGCAGGTGAGGTTACCTATACGGTTCTCAGATTGCTCTGTATTGTAACCATTAAAACATCCAAAGTCCACAGTACGTGTGGATGAGAGTGTGGTATATCCACTACTGTTGTCCGAAGGTTGGCCGGTGCTGAAGACGTTATCACACAGATCTTCTGTCCCATTCCCCCATGGTGAGTCATACCATGAACCCTCAGAGCTAAGAGAGCTTCCATTACTGGCTCTTTGGATAGCATCAACAGGTCCACTGAGACTGCCCAATGATAGCTCAACATCAGGCTCCCTCCGTGCATTGGTAAACTCAACCCTCAGACTTCCATCCTCACGAAAAAGAACTTTGGGACTGCTCTTACTTTCTTTAAGTTCAGAACCGGTGCTCCTCATTGGGGCCTGGAGGCCTCCAGTCTGTTGTCTGTAGCCTAAGAAGAATCCATTTCCCTGGAATAAAAGGTTGTCATAGTCTCTGTGGCTTTCTGAATGTACTTTATCACTAGATCCCCCCTTAATGCAGTCATAATGGCGGGAGATGTAAGGTTGGCTGTTCTTGTGTGGTGAAAAACCATTTTTGGCCTTGTATCCAGAGGTGCTCTGGGAGCTCCTCCACCAAGAGTGTGGAGAGAGCGCCTCATCTTTAGAAGCGTGCAGCTTCAGGGAGCTAGACTTTCCCTTACCAGGGATAATGTACTGACTCTCTGTATTTCCCATTCTGATCTGTGAGGAAAATGATAAAGAAACATCAAGGTAATTCCATGCATCTATGTAGACATCCATCTAACTTTCTATGCATCCATTCAACTATCTACTTAACCACATATTCACGCACTTACACACTTTAGTAATACATAGTGATATAGTTTCTTTTTACCTGTTATTAAGCCAGTTTTAAGATCACACAAAGATATTCCTTCATATTTTGTATTCCTTTGTAATGGTCATCCTCTTTTCCCAACGTTGTCTACGGTTCTGTCTGCTCCTGCCTGGTGCAGCATCTGACTCTCACTGAGATCCTCCTCCCTTCACTGTCTCGCTACCACAGCTGTTCCTCTCTCTCTCTCCATCGCTCATCTGTGGAGAAACACAGGAAGGGAGGGGCATGTGTCAGTAACACACAGTCGGCTCTTGTGTGTGCAGTCTGCAGTGGGAAGCCCCACTCCAACCCCCAACCCCAAATCTAAACAGACCTCACGCTTCTGTCCTGCTGCCACATTCCATGACGTAGCACCGCAAGCTCTTACAAGGACAGGCTTCATGCAACCTCACTGTTTATTTTCAGGCTAGGAAATTCTTCACAATTTTCTGTATTTTTTTTGTCTGAACCATAATGGTTAGGTAACTCAATCTTTCCGAGCAATGTGTTTGGATAGTACACAAAATCTTTTGAATGTGTCTGGGGTAGCATTTTTTTGTCTTAAAGCCAGAAGAGATTTTGGAAAAGATCCGTAATGAGAATTTTATTAGCAGCAGGATGAAATGCTCCTGGCTGCTTGGGAATTCGCATATCCTGTGAACTTTACTGAGATTTAGGGGTGAGAAGGGACTTCAGAAGTAGAATAATCATCTTGCCAGAGCAGCTCAAGAGGATATGGGTAAGGGGGGTTGGAGAGGGCTAAACACACACCACCCTAACCATGACCTCTAACCCTGGAGTGAGCAGTGAATGCCGCCAACACCATCTTCTTTCACACGACCAAGCTTCAATGAAGGATGGCGGATGGCTGCTTCATTATGAAAAGTACCAGCAGGCGGTGTGATGCTATGCTTCCAACACTGCGGCTTTGTAAGAGATGGAACACAGGAGCGGCCAATGAGCTTTGTCGGTTCCAGACAGCAGGCCGTAGAGGGCTGAACCAGGGCATTGTGGGATGTGTGTCCCGTCCCATTCAGAAAAGATGATCTGAATTGGCAGTCGGTCACATTGTGAGCTTCTTTGTGTGTCTCACTGGCCATCTGCTGCCCCAAGGAGTGAGATCAGTCACCCTCGACCCGCACAATTCACTCATCCCAAAAGAAGCACAAGACTGTGCAGTGCCAAACTTTTCTAGAAATCAACAGACTGAGCCAAGATCTGCGGGGTGATAAGTCAAAGCCACTTGTTGAAGGATGTGTGTGTGTTTTGTTATGTATAGGTATTTTCCATCTGCTCTTGACATTGAGCGTAACAGACCATTCAGGAACTGAAATTGTGGCATATGTCTGTCACTTTTCATCCTTAGTTGTAATGTTGTTTGAATTTAGAATATTTCCCACCAGTCTTATAGGCTGCTTTTTGATTATTGTAAGAAAATATTCCACAGATGTTAAGGCCTAATGTTTTTGTTTGACAATGCATCTTCGCCCCCCTTTATATTAGGTGGCCTTAACTACTACAGTATGTACTTACTTTAAAATTAATCAGTGCACTTACTGTGTACATACATGGTTTTACATTGTACATATGTTTTTAAAAATACCTTTAGGTAATTACAGGCGTAATTGATTTCTGTAATTACATTTTTACAGTTTTAAAGTAACTTAAGTGCATAGTAATTTAGTTAAGACCACCTAATATAAAGTGTGACCCACATCTTTTTTGGCCTTCTGTCCACAGTGAAAAAGTGTTTTTGTTGATAAAACCAAAACTTTATAAAAACTCTCCATATTGGATCAATCTGAAGGGTGCCGTTTCCACAATTTAGTATGGACGGTAGAAACAGAGGTATTTGAAAGCATTTGGCACAAAGTCATTTGACACACACATTTTTGGTTTTATACCAGTATTTTGTGCTATTCATTTTTTCTCACCTTTGCTAAAATATGTTACTCTGTACAATTCATATTTCAGTCTTGCAAAGATGACAAAAAATCTACTTGCAATTGCTGATAGCAAAACATGAGAGCAGTTGCATTTTTGATCCAACATATAATCGTGAGGAAAGTGAGACCTGGGTACATCAGTGAATTGACAGAAAATGTATGCCTGTATTATCCCAGTGACTATTTTATATGGTTTTATACATGTACACCAAGGTGAATTTGGCATTCTCCTACATTTCAATGTGGATAATAAAGTTTTACAAAATGCTTAAATAAATTGTGTGGACTGAGAGCTTTTTGAAGCAAAAATGCGGTTTTCAAATTTATCCAGATTAATGTAGATGTAGCTCAATCTTTTCACGCCACTGATAGAATTTTCTGTAATTTATGAGACAACGTTATCGTGCAATGGATGGAATTTTACAGCTTTGCATTGAATCCCTGGATCAAAACAAGATGAAGAAAAAGCAGAAACAAGCAATCATGTATGTAAGCAGATGCATTAAAACAGTGCAATCATTAAGCATTAAACACCATACAAATCAAAACTGCCTCATGTTTCTAAATGAAGTGGGGGAAGTGAACTGAGGAAGTGATATAGGACTGCACAAGCTTTGGGAGTGTTGATAAAGGCAATTTACCCCATTCTACTTAATCATTGTGATCATTATTCTGAAAATGTTGTAAAACTTAGTAAAAATGCTGGAACTTTTTGAAGAAAAAACTAGAAGAAAAAGAGTAAATGATACTTCAAATCAAATTACTATTAAAGTCATCCAACTTGCCATTTTCACGTGGTATACAATGAAACAGTGCACTGCAAGAAGGACACAAGCCATATCTACTGTCGAATATCACAGAGATACAGTACAGGGTGGGATATTTGACTTTGGATGCAAGCCTCTAGAATTTTACATGTTCCACTCACATTTAATTTAGAAACAATAAAAGTAGAGTTACCAGTTAAAGCAGGACACTTTTATTGATTTATTGTTTTCAGTTTAAACGCTACCAGGTGCGCATTCAAATAAGCGTACTTTAACAGCCTAAGACAAACTGTGAATGCAGTCTTGCTGCTCCAAACCAATGAGAGATCACAGTTCTGGTGCCTGATATAAAACACGTGCACATCTAAAAACACATTACACCCAGCAAACAGTGATTATGTCTTCATGGCTCGAAGAATGAGGGCATTATAAAAGTATGTATTTTTATAAAGAACAACTCAAGCGGTTTTGGGAGGGGTGGTTTTGGGTGGTGGAGGCAGCTGGCCGCCTGGAAGACCATGGTGACTGGGCCTCTTGTTTGACCCAGCATGCCATAACTACCAGCACACTATGTTTAAGACAAACTACCACACCAAAGACAACACACAGGAGACGGGAGAGAGAGAAACCATTGTTGGGTCCAGGTGTTAGGGTGCGATCGCTTGATAAAAGTAATAGGTTGGATCAAAGTAACAGACAGGAAATGTGGAGTTGCCCCCGCACACATAGAACACACACACACACTCTTTCTTTCATTCCAAGATAATTTGTCTGAAAGCTAGGACTGTTTTACAGAGTGAAAAAGTGTTCTTAATTGTACTCAATGTACAGTGTACTTAGTGTACACTGTATATTGTATATTATACACTTAAATTTAAGGTGTCACAGTGTTAGTGACAGTGAGTAACATTAATTGACTACATATACTAATTACGGTAAATAATTAGTGTTAAGATTAGGTTTTGGCTTATGCTTATACACAGTTATATGTGAAGATGAACTCAAATGGCCAAAAAAGCACTCCGAGGTTCAGCTAATTTCATTTATATGTAAACTATAATACATGGTTCTCACAAGGTTTTTTTTCCCCATTCTCTCATGGATGGGGTTTTGGTTCCTTGCCGCTGTCGCCTCTGGCTTG
>JAUCNO010000386.1:12628895-12655327 GCA_032353835.1 Enteromius viviparus | reverse complement strand
ATTACTTTGGAGCGGTTATTATTCGAAAAGAACGAACCTGCAAATGTCTCAACTGACCAATCAGAATCAAGCATTCCGGAGAGACGTGTAATAAATATATATATAAAATATATATATATAGCTATATATATATATATATATATATATATAATAAATATTCACAGTATACACACATATATTACGTAAAACACTGTTATTTTGGATGCAGTTAATTGTGATTAATTATTTAACATCACTAAATATATATATAACCTCAGTTATATATAGACATCAATTTGTCGTCTTCTAAAGAGTAATTTAAATTAAATGTACAATTACACAGATGTATGAGTAAGTTTACATGAAAATAAAATATATACAATGAATAATATTTGCTGGTGTTCTTGTGTC
The DNA here is from genome assembly GCA_032353835.1 of Enteromius viviparus. Taxonomy (NCBI): domain Eukaryota; kingdom Metazoa; phylum Chordata; class Actinopteri; order Cypriniformes; family Cyprinidae; genus Enteromius; species Enteromius viviparus. Next base: position 12,654,937 of record JAUCNO010000386.1, on the reverse strand, counting down.
AATTATAACAATTTTCCGTGCTTTGTTAATTGGGTGATTGTTAGCTTAGCAAACCATACATCATCTATGTGGTCAGCAGGGAAGATCATTTGGGGATTTTAAAACAATAAGGGTCACAGCGGTCTCTAATGTCTACTGTCTCAATCTTGAAGCAGACGCTGTAATGGTTCCCAGGTGATAACTGGACCTACAGAGCCTGCTGGTTCAGCCCACAGCACAGCTGAACGTGTGGATCTTATCAGGCCATGAATGGGGCATTTGTGCATCTGCACAGGACGGCCCAGCACGCCCTGAGACAGCCAGACGCGGGAGCAAGACTGTAGAGACGACAGGGGCGGGGTATACAAAGACTGTCTATCTTCACACACAGGCTGAGCTCACTGGAGATGATGTGTTGCCAAAACATCACACACACACACAGATAAGGAAGGATTATGGCAACAACAAAGATGTTTCAGGACCCCCATCACTGAACACCAACAGAATAACCTCTAAACACAACTTCTGGGGTGTTGTGGGTGGCAGAGCTTTGCTACGCAGTTGCTATGTTCGTTAGGGTTGCTAAGGTGCTAAGGGGTCAGTTCACCCAAAAATGAAAATTCTGTCATTAATTTCTCATCCTCGTGCTGTTTCAAACCAGGTGTGCTGCACAAGTCTTGAAAAGTGAAGCCGTCACGTCTTTGATCGCCCCCAGGTGACTGGCTGCAGTATAGGTCATAAACCCCGCCCTCTCCATGTAATCTAATGGGATGCCAGACAAACTAAATAATTAAATAAATCTTCAAAAATATTGAGTACAAATTTACGCTTACGGCGTAAGCGTACGCTTTCTTCTAGGTGTAAACAGCTGCAGATTACACACAAGGAGTTTTTAAGCATGTTGCTATGTAATTGCTAGGCTGTTGTAAGGCACTGCTATCTGGCTGCTAAGCGGCTGGTCACATAGCATAAGGCCTTACTATGTGGATACTGAAATGTTCAGAGAGTTTCTATCATGTTGCTATGTGACTGCATAGCAGGGTTGGGCATCGAGAACCGGTTCCAACTTGGAACCGTTTAAAAAATAACGATTCCATCGGAAAATTTGTTTTCGATTCCGATCATCGATTCCAAACACGCAAGTTTTGGTTTCCATTGTGGCCACTGTATTTCCTGAAGTGCTTGCCGCGAGCTTGTTCAGTTGCAGCTATGGAGCACAGTAAGCGGCGCTCAAAAGTGTGGCTTATTTCACACTAAAAAGTCGGCACAGTGCAACACATGTGACGAAATGATATCTTGCACGGGAGGATGCACTAACTGCAAAAGAACGTGTCAGCGAGGACGCGCATTGTCTACGCCGGGCGTAGCTGCGCCTGGTCGTAGTTTTTGATGGTGCAACTGGTGTAAATATTGAACGGAAAGCTGGACGTAACTAAGAACAACGTAGGACTTACACCCAGCTTTTTTACGTCCAGCTGGTGCAACCGGCCCCTTGGGTAGCATGTTTGACGTGCTGCGCAGGTCCACTGTCTCGTCCTCCTTGGGCAACCCTGCGCTAAGCAACGTTAGTAACGTTACCTCGTCACAACAATCAGGTAAGTGATTGTAATTTAACAATAAAGCGCTTGACCAAATTTGGTGAACAACAACGTTACTCCAGCCCACAAAGAATCGGGATTGAGAATCAAAAAGAACCGGAATCGAAAGGAAGAATCGGAATCGGAATCAGAATCAGAATCGTTCAAATCAAAACGATGCCCAACCCTACCTTTAAACCACATTTCTTTTAACATTCTAATAATATAGCTTTTATATGAAAAACTATAATAAAGTGATTAATGATATGCACTGTTCAAAATCAATTCTAATTTAAAATGCCAAAGTAACTATTGCTGTGATTACCGCGGTAGACAAAAAAGACTCTTTTTAGCAGAGTTAAAATATGCAGTCTAACTCGTAACCAAACGTTTGTGGTTTGTTTGAAAACGCTGTCGCAAACCCCCTTTATTCACACCCTGTACTTCCAGTGTATTTCCGCAGGCTGGCCAAAGCCCTGATAAACAGTTGTCTAGATGAGGGAGAGAATAGGAGTCGTCTGTCCTGGAAACTGAAGAGAAACACTGCATGCGTAATTAAAAGCAGATGTGGCTGAAGGCTGATCATTATACTGGGGGAGGCCTGGGAAAAGTGGATGATGTCATGAGGAGCCCATCTTAAAACGCTCACACTGTATATAGCGTTCTGTGTTTTATTCAGCAGCTCAGTCAGAGATGGGAAAGCATTTCTGTTTATCACCACAGGGCTGAAGCACACTGGGAGCAAAACCATCTCTTAGTCTGTGGTAATACTCATTAAAGACAAACTGTTAAAATAGTGATGGCCTGTTTCTTTTCTCCGACTGGAAACAGAAGCATTTCTCTTAGAAGTCGTAGTCGCCTCAAATCATTTGATAATGAGGGGCACAAAGACGACACGCTGGCGCACAGCTTTCCCAAGGTCCGTTATTAAAACACAAGCGGGATGCTGATAAGATCATATTTTACAGTTAAATAGCAGAGCGGCTGATTCGAGGTCCTTGAGTTTCCATTGTGGTGTGACCACAGTAAGCCCCCGAACCGCTCTGTGCCCCCCTCACCCAAATGGACGCCTAGACTTACCGACCTACGGCTCCCAAAATTACAGCCATAGGCACACAGCACTCCTCATTACTACATGCTACATGACTTAAACTCACCATTTCTTGGAAACCCATGTGTCCGCAGGAGACAAAAACACTAATAGCATGTTAAACCATAACTACACAGGCTGAAGTAAATGCATCCATGTATCAGATGAGAAAACTTTGTCTTTACCATAATGACATAACGCAGGATTGGGCTTTTTTGCTAAAATCGTCTACTGTCTGGATATGTGCATATCTGAGATTAAGGGTCATGAAACAAGGTCTATGATTAAGCCAACCTCAATATATTTTAACATTTTATTCAAATAAATAAATATAACAGTAGTTCTACTTAGCGTTTTTTTTTGTTTTGTCTCGAGTAGACTTGAGTAGAAAATACTAAAAGAGATGAAGTTGTGGAACCATGATGTAGTTTTTCTGTACTGTTATTCCAGATACATGCATTTTGTGTACATATGTAAAGTTTAGCACGATGAACGTGTAAATCGTGCAGTTTTGTTGGTCACAAAACTTATTTTCTGCAATAAACCAAAAGCTGTAGGAAAAATCCTATTGGTTTTTGTTGAGGGAACCAGGGCGATTCTAATTTACAGGATGGCCTACAAAAATACATCATCAACAAAGCACTCTATTTAGACACAATCAAAATAATAAAGTACATTTGTGAAACAGGATTAGGTATTGGTCTTTGTAAACAATGAGTTGCATTCAGAACCAGGCCATCCCAGTTGTGCAATATTTAAGGCTGTTAAAGAATTGGCTTGTTTAGAGTCATTTGTTCAGATTCAGACTACACTGGTTGTGTTATTTGTTTGTTTTTGTGGATTTAATTATTTTCAGGGAACATATGTCTCCATAAAAAGGAAGAACACATGGACTTGCATAACTACGAGGTTAAACAGAAGCAAAGGTATCGACTACTTAAACCCCAAATATTCTTGCATTCTGTCACATTTGCACCTTTTCACTTAAGTGGTTAGACTGGGTTTGGTCCAGACTCCAGAATCAGCAAATTCACCTTAATCCGCACATGCCAACAAATTAAAAAGAGGGCTCAAGTTTGCCAAGGACAATGTCAGCCCTGTTTGATTTGGACTAATGTGAATTCCCTTTCACCATGTGTTGACTTTCCTAATAAGAACCCTGCTGGATGCTCAATGGCTCTTTGGCTTCCAAAGCTGTGGGTGTTCAAGGCACGTGCTCGAGCTGGATACGGTTTCATACCGGTGTTGAATGGGAAAAAGGGATAAGATGTCTGACTTTCTACTAAATACAAATTTACTTTGGCTTCAGTTTTGGACTTGCCTCATATTTGATGATGTTTGCATCATCAGTTCAGTTATTTTCCTATTTAATACCGCAAAGCTGCTTTGAATAGTGTTACATATGATATGACAGTTAATGCAACTTTATAATATTTCTCTTTTTAGCCTGAAAAAGTGCATTTTAGATATTCCATTATATTTTAAAGGAAAATGCCAGTTTTCCATATTCCACTATTTTCTTTCCCCAGCTTAGACGAGTTGATACATATCTCTCCCATCTCAGTGCATGCACTTAATCGCTCTAGTGCATGGTGTCAATTTGTTAGTGTTTAGCTTAGCTCCATTAATGCCTTAGGACCCAAACAGGGATGAATTTAGAAACCACTAAACACTTTTTAAAGACAGTTACATGACTAGTTACACGAGTATGGTGACACAAAATAAAACATGCCAATTTTATAAAAAATTATATAAAAAGGATATAAAAAAACTAGAATGTATGGTGGAAGAGCACTTCGCAGCACTTCGACCTCGACACAGTAATATCATCACTCCCAAAAACTCTTCCTCTTCCTCTCACTTCTGTCAATACAACCAAGGAGTGATGATATTACTGCACCGAGGGTGAAGTGCTGCGTAGTTCTCTTTATAACATAGTGGCACTGTGCACTAGAGCGATTAAGTACACGCACACAGAAAGGGAAGGTGTATATCAACTCGTCAATGTTGAGCGAAGAACATAGTGGAATATGGAAAAACAGTGACAGTGGACCTGCAAGAAACCTCTATAGAAATATCTATAGTTTTAGATATATTAGATGTTATGTACAAACACCAAATTATCATGATGCATTCAACTCAAATACACAGTCTTTTAGTCACACGCTTAAAAGCCTGTGTTCTAGTAAGCGTCCTCTATCAATTTTGGCAGCGCTGGTCTGAGGGCATGTGGTGACACTAATTGAGTTGAGCTGGGCTAAAATAAGCTGTGAAGATGTTATCACGCCTTCTCCAGTGTTGCACCGTCTCCATGGCCTTTGTGCAATTACATGCTTCTGCTGGGCCTCAACAAGCGGCCCAATGTTGAGTTTGAGCCAGGCTTAGCAAAAAACAACAGAACTCAAGGAGCACCAATGCCTATCGCATTCCTCTATCACAAAGAAACTGGGTCTCTGAGCACGAAAATGGGGGTTAATTAGGGAGAAACTCCAGAGAAAATTCTGTACGCCAGCAGTTCAGACAGCTGGGAACAGAGGGTCCTTCTTCCAGCCCACAGCACAAAGGCATCAAGGCACTTTAGAGGGTGGATTAGGGCTGAGAGCCCGCAATGACTAGCAGTGGAATAATGAAAACAGGAGAGACATGTGAAGCATGACAGGTCCAGTCTCTATTCTCTCTCTGTTATTCTCGATAAAGGCTAAACAGCATGGCAATAATTACCTTTTCCAAAGCAAAATAAACATAAACAGCTTGCTAACCTAGTCAGCAAACAATTCGCACAATAAGCCAAATGTTTGTGTGATGGACATTTGGCAATTCTGGCCGACCAGTAAGTTAATTATTCTTCAGGTCAACAATTAAATGTTGCCTGACAAGAATAATCTATAAATTATACCTTCAGTATCTTCAACACAGAGACACAAAGTGCGTTTTGGTGGAAAAAGTGCATTGCACATAAAGATTTTTTTTTTTACATATAAATGTAATAAATCCAAATTCTAGTTAGTGTTTCCATTTCTCAAAATAACTCATCCTAATAGTTATTAAACTTCATAAAATTCATAGCACAAGTGTGCATGCATGCAATTACACAAAAGGCATCGAAATATTACTAAAGTAGTTGTTGTTGGATATGAAATTTAGTTTTACATTCAGTTGTTATTCATTAAGATCCTACTTTATGTCGAATTAGTATAAAATTTATAACATTACAAACATTACAAAAAAATTATACATTTAAAAAAGCATTACTATCAAAAGCTGTTGCATCTGCAAAACATTTTACCTCTTGCCAACTCTATCCTGTTTTGTTTTACTTATCCTTAATTATTTAGTGATTTGATCTGTCCCACTCCTAAACAGCTCTTTGTTCGTTTGTTTGGATAATGTGATCTATTGTAGCATTTATATTTAAATGTCATGTAAATTAAATATTGAAATATTTGTAATAACAATACACCACTATAACGAAACCAACAAAACCAATAAACACATAACATCCTTGGGATCAAAATGTTCAATAATGACAAATAGTTAACCAGCCAAACTATTCACATGAGAAAAAAGGTGTTTATAAACTATAAAGTCATACAAAGCTAATTTTCCACAAGCTAATATGATTCTTTAGGGTCTTAATGGAAAGTTTGTAATATAGTTTAAAATTTCTCAAAAATAGTGTTAATATAATTTTACCCTGTCAAAAACAGCTCTTTAGAAATCACTGTTCTCTGTACTTCCCCTTTAAATCTTCACAATCTCCGCTGACCCCGACCCTCTTTTCCGAGGCACTCTCAGAGGATCTTTTTCTAGCCGTATTCATAGTGAAACTTGCTAATAAGCACATTATTAGCACAACAGGCGATTTGCAAAGATTCATAAAAGACATTATACTCGCTACTTCTGTAGGTGAGGCTCGATCATGAATGATTTGCACGAACATAAACGCATTTCAGTTGATCAAGGGTGAATTTCTTTCAGAACCAAACATAACTCAGATGTCGGGGGTAAACGACTACTGCTATGTTCATTAATACATTCTACAACAAAACACCTCAATCGCTTAGGAGTTTGCTTGTCTCTGTGTCTCGGTCTGATGATGGCTCACTCGGGTCTGAGGTAAGACACCAGTTTAGTCTGTGTGACACTGCTGTCAATCAACTATTGTGGGAGTGGCCACAACTTATTCAGAAGAGGCAACTTATTTTTATTAAATTAAAAGAAAACTACTGGTGGATCTTTATCATTGTAGGGTGATTGTGTACACACACTCCCAACACACATTTCAGTCCAAACAGATTTTAAACTGCATGTGGCACCGGATGACCCCTTTAAAGTAAAATGTACTTAATTCTTACAGGGGAAAAAAATTAAACCTTGCAAAAACGTAGACTAATAAGGTGTGTGCTGTTAAATCAATAAGACAATGACAAACCCACTGCCCTTGCAATCACTGTAAAGTGACCTTTGCAGCTGAGAGCTCACAATGCTTTCGTTAGTATTCCAGCGGAAAGGCGGCATCAACCGTGCAGCTCAAAAGGTCATCAGAGAATGCCACATTATTACAAACAAACAAGAGGTACCAATATAATCTCATTTTACCTTGCTATTTTTCATTTAGAAATCTAACAAATGCACACAATGTAAAATTTGATGATGCATATATAATGTCAACAAGATTGCTACTATGCATTTTTATAAAGATGCACGTTTACAAGAGTAAAATTAAATGAAAAAAAATAAAAGTAAAAAACAAATCAACTTCTAAAATGGAAAAGGTTAACTTTTAACACTTTGCATGAATAATATTGGTACAGTTTTGGCTTGATATGTCCACTGTAAAATCTAGGCCCAAAAGCAATTAATGAATTAGAAGACAGAGCATAACTAGCAATTTAATTTATTTTTAAACAGTTATAATAATTTCCATGCATGCCGCTTGCTTGGTTGTCTCTCACTCAGTGAAAGACACTGTCTAGAAACTCTGGACAGAGATCAGATGGACAAAGACATTACAAGCCCAAATGAGGCCTGGACAGAATTCAACCTCAGAAACATTAGACTAACCTCAGCATTGCATTTCTACACTGCAGCTTCATGTGCTTACAATTTACAAACAATTATCAGCTGCATTAGCGTCACTGAATAAACTTGGCTCGCAGATGCCACGCTGTCAGATGTTCAGGTGCAGTTACCTGGCTCTTACGCTCAATTGAAATCAAACAGCAGAGCAAATTTGTCACAATCAAGAGATGGAATCAAACCGCTTGTCAGCAGTAAATTTAGTGTGACTGCAGTAGGCATGAGGCTTCTGTGCCAAAATGGAAATGAATATGCGTTGCGATCAGTTATGAGAAGAAATGACGTTCACTGATGTCATAATTGGATTCATGTGTTGTAAACAACCAAGAAGGCCTTTTAAGATAAGCAACCTGGTATATTTTCACACAAAAGCTATTGCTCCATTAATATTCAATACAACCTATACATTTTTCTGCAATTATTAATTAACCATGTGGCATTGACCAAACAATGTTTTGTCAATCTGTTCCTTAGATGACATCTAAGCACTTGGAATATGGCACACAACTTGTATTAATTTATTTATGATATGTTTGACAGTCCCTGGACCCCATCTACTTCAGCTCTTGAACAAAAATGTATGTGTGTGTAACCATATAAGTGTGCATAAATTGATGCCATTACATATGTGGGTAAACTATTCCCTTAAATATCCAAAGTGCATCTTTACTAACCAAAAAATATGTTTACTTTTGGTAACTTCAAAACAGCATTTTTCAACTGTTTGGTGACCAACATTCTTTCAACATCTTCTGCTCAGCTGAAGAAGAGCTCATACAGATTCGAGGGTACTGTAAGCAAATGATGCCATTTTTGGGTGAACTATCCCTTTAACTGAACATTTTTAGAAGACTGTGCCAAATATAGTACTTCTGTTGCATACTGTCATAGGCAAAACTCCAATTATAGCTTAAAATATACCAGCAAGCACATTCCATTATGATGTGGCCCCTCTGATCAAAAAGCCTGTTTGCTTGAATGTAGTGTGTGCTGGTGATTATAGGGTAGTGTTTCCATGACAGGGCCACTTTAGTATAAACCTTCTGCTGCTGCTGAAGACACTTGTATAATGTTCTGTGGCAAGCTTCCCCTGCAAAATCCACAGCTTTATTTGTGATAGAAGTATCTGCAGCTGATGCCCTGAGCCTCATTCACCTCAGCACACTCTATGAATCCAGCTGGTCTATGGATGCTCTTTGAGATCTCTAGATCCATAACAAACACTATGAGGTGGCAACAACAAAGAAGTGTGCACACACACACACACAAACTACACAGCCTGCAGATGGGGGTGGTTAGGTTAAGACTATTAAAGACACAATAAAGAGGCGTGAAGACTCTACATGAGCAACATGCAGTGGATTTCGCACAGTGTAAATGCCACTGCTATTAAAGCTTCTAAGCATTACTAATTAGACTTTAACTATCTATCATTAAAACAAACTTAGGCTAATTTAATACAATTTATAATTTGATTTAATACTGAGACAAGTGGGAGAGGACCTATATGCTATTAATCTGAGTTCTCCATGCTCTTTCTTTGTGACGTTGACTGCGATTTTTCATTTGAACTATGCTTTCGGGAAACAACAAATCATTGAATTATGCTGGTAATGACGGAACTTGCTACCATAGTAGGCTAACCATGTTTTTGGGAAACACACCCCAGAATGCTCAAAGGAAAGATACACATTTGACCTTTAAAAAGACAGTTCACCCAAAAATGACATTTCTGTCATCATTTTCTCAGACCTGTTTTTTTTTTTTGGTTTTGTAAAAAGATATATTTGGAAGAATGTTGGTTACCAAACAGTTGATGGCAGCCATTTACTTTTAAAGCAGATTTTTCCATAATACTTAAGTCAATGCTACTGTCAACTGTTTGGTAGGCTAATCAACATTCTTCCAAATTTCTTATTTTCTGTTCAACAGAACAACTATGTAACTAACATTATGTAGTTGTGTTTATGCTGCCTTTCTTTAAAATTGATGACACCTGGTTTGATTTTTCTAATGAAACAAAAACCATAAATCAAATAGTTTGTTCCACTCTGTCATGGATTTGCCAAATTCTTATTCAGTAACAGAAACTAATAAGAAAAATAATAGCTCAGGATTGTTTTGCTTTATCTAAATACAAGGGAAAGAAAACGAGAGGTTCGTGGCAACAATCATTATGCATATTCATATTCTATAAGAAGGATGCTGCTACATTGTTTACTTGAGCCGTGCAGTTTCGTAATATTGTGAGATGCAATATTGTTATGGTTTCTCGATAATAGACAAAGCAAAATATAAACTACATTCGACCAAAAAAAGTGCGTGGTAAGTCTGCAAAGCGAAACTTTGATACTTGTCTTAAATTTCACAGCCTTTACACTGAACCAGATATTAAACGCATAGCGGAATTAAGAAAGGCTATTCACTCACCGCGGCTGAAATGAAGACAAATACTGGACAATTAATAAGTGTCATCTGACAATAAACAAAATCCTTCAATATGGCAATATCTTCCAGGAGAAGTACATGTCGTTCTCTCCTCGAGCGCAGAAAGCCAAATAACCGTCAGGAGCCAAAGCGCGCTCTGAAACCACACCTCCACCCTCTCCAAACTCTCCGAAACAGCAGCCCACTGAGCTGTTATTCACATTCCTGATGTTGATTCACTATTATCCAGCTTTAGAGCAGTTCACGTGAATAATGTCACTATACACGCACTGTTTAGGTATACTGTGTGTCTCAGCAATGTTCGCTTTATTTTCAACGAATCTGATTAACCGGTTCACAAAATCATATTTTTTTCCGGACTTAACATTACAGTAGTCGTTGGAGTTGATGGATGAGCTAGTAAATCTGTACTGTACCGTCCTAGGAGAGTCACTGAAAGCCTACTTTAATTGTAAAAAATAAAAAAATTATAAAAAGTGAGCGGCAACTATCCAAAAACCAACGAATGTTTATAGACAAGAGACTGAACTGCAAGTTTACAGACTGCACTGAAACAAAGAATATAAACTAAAAATGGTACCAACTTCTAAATTAACTGCTTTTACTGGTCAGAATATTTTAATATTGCTGAATCAATCTTAACACATTAATTTATACCTCAAAACTATGTTATGTATGTTAAATCAGGAATAAATACAACTGCAGGTTGCCAATTTTCGCATTGTGTGACACATGTATTAAAACATTTTTGGGGGAAATAATAAACAGAGATATACATCAGGCTTCATCAGAAATCATTTTACTAAATTTATTTGAATTAGTACAATCCATTTGTGTGTTTTCATCTGCTTATTCTCAAGCAACGGTTGTGTCTGGGTTTTTACTGTACATTGTTCTTGTTAAGGTACCTTCTTGCTTCTTTTTTTCCCTTAAAATTTGTAGAGTTTTTTCAACATTACCTCATGAAAATAGTTACATTTTCTTTTAAGATCGGGTTGAGATGATGATGTAAGGATGTGCTACTGTATATTAAAGAATCCCTGATCCATCTGATTATGCAAATGTACAAATTCATAAACTACTCAGGTGACCTATCAATTTTGAATTGTGAACACATCCAACTTTTATATCCCATGAGGCCATGCAGAGGAGTTGTGAATGGGAGTGAGGCAACAATGCCGATGTAAATTACATGATAAAGGCAGCGTGACAGATGCAGTAACGTCCAGATTACATTCATGCTACACACATTTATTCTACTGTATTTAGCATACAGTAAAAAAAAAACGTTTTCACAGTTGCAAAGTGATTACTTTGAAAAGAGTACTTACTCAAAAAGTACACAATTTTGAATGCAGCAGCTGTTTTTCTGTATCTGCTTTTAGGAACTTCCCATAACATCTGTCACAAAGCCAATAAAACCAACATGCACTTGACCAAACCAAGATAATTTTTTTAATTAACCCAGCATTTTACTTAAAAATGAAAGTTTTTTGACTATTGTATGGTTTATGAAGACCTAAAATAAATATTATAATAGTGTTTTGTGTCATTTTGATACATAAATACATCAAAACCCCATTCACTCTTGGTTATTTTTAAAAGAAAACAGCCATTCAGTGGAGGCAGTTGTTTAGTGGAATTTTATGATCTATTTCTTTAAGGTCTTGTGTTAGAGACGGGACATTCCACATGTCTTTGTTAACACATATTAAGTTATCTAATGTGTTAACAAGAGAAGCCTGATTTCAGTTTCTACAAGACACTCTGAGCTTCCTCTAACACCTTCCACACCTTTATGTCCAAAAAACAAATAAACACTTAATTGTAACAAAAAAACACTAAAATGTTAATGGTCAACAGCCAAGTAAATACTCAGTGACTATTTGTCATATTCTAAATAATTCTTATTTTATTCTTTCAACCAATCTTTGAAACTGAAATATGGGACATAAGGCAGTGAATTATACTCCAAAATGTTATATCTTAAAACATTTCCCTTCCTGGTTTAGTTTCCACGGGCCGTTTAATTCTCTACCAACCCTTTGACCTCTTGTCTCAGAGATTCAAACCCAGTCAGCCAGCAGACTATCAGGATGCATGTTGCTCATGCTTGACTGGGTAAGTCTTTTGAGCAAAATAGTTCATTGTTACTCCCTCCTTTGCATTTCTTTTTCCATCGAGGTCATGTCTGTTTAGAGGGTCGTCCTCATTCACACAGACACGCGTGTGTTTTGTCGTAGCCTGCAGCTCCAGCAATGGGTGCTGATCACACAAACACCATTACACACACCATTATTACCCGGCCTCCCCGCTGGTTTACCCACACTGCAATCTGAGAGGAGCATTTCACATCTCACAGCTCCTTGTTAATGACAACAAAATCGCTCTCACCACCAAATCATAGCCGAGGGGCCCTAGAGTTAGAGATCTCAAGAGCGGAGAGACATATAATCATATAATGCAATGGAAACAACATCAGAAACCTCACGGGATTCGAACCACCCGCAGTAGATATAACAAATCAGCATTATTATTCATTTCACTCCACCGAGGCAGAAAAAAACTCATCATGAGTCTTATTGACACGGAGGTTTAAGGAAGATTGAAGTTTGCACAGTGGGATTTGAAGACAGATTAAAGGACAAATTTAATAAAGGTCCCAGGACAGTGGGAATCAAGAACTGGCTTGTTCTGTTGCTCAATGTTCTGTATGCTAGTTTCATAATGTATATACTGTGGACAAAATAAAATAGGTCTACTCTGAAAAATCCTGAATTGCTAATAATTTTATATCTAAAAAAGGCACCTGAGGCCAGCTTTACTAACATTGAAGGCACAAAACATCTTTTGTTATTACAGCTATACTATCAGAATTTACTAAAGATGCGCAGTGAGAAAGAAGCAATGAAAAAGCATATGTTTTTAGCTGACCTTATTGCATAAGTATTAGTAAAATAAATGACAATTTATAGGAGAAGAGTAAATTAAGCATTTAAATAAAGGTTTGTGGTAGTCAGGATAGTATTTAACGTCCCAAAAAGGCACGTCTTAACCCATTTGCGCTTGGCACATATGTGATAGTTGCTAATTTGCACTGCTCTTGGTAGTGTGATGGTCATTGCGAAAATTTCTCGGCTAATTTGCCATGTTTAGTTAATCTTGAAACTTATTAGTTAATCTTAAACTGTTGACTGCGATATGAAACACACAGAACACAGAATAAGACAAAGTTGAGAAACTGACATAACATTTTTATATTTCATTGTTCTTGAATTGGGGAAAAAAACATACAAAGCAACAATTCCCAAATGAATGATTTTTTGGAATTAGTTCTTTATAACAAATTGGTTGTTTCAAATTCATGTAGGCCTACTTAAGTCCCATAAGAGTATATACTGTAGGTTGAAACTGGGATAGACAAAGTATGGAATGCTAAATAAAATGTTGTAAAATGTAAAAAGGGTTAGTTCACCCAAAAATGTTTTTCCAAACCCATAAAATCTTTGTTTATCTTTGAAACACAAATTAAGATATTTTTGATGAGATCAGAGAGCAATGTTATAATGCGTGTTTTACCAATGTTTTTAATACATTTTTGGATCTGGATCATTTCAGTTGTGGCCTATTGCTGTCTATGGAGGGTCGGATGGCTCTCTGATCTCATCAAAAATATTTTAATTTGTAGATATTTTATTTAAGATCTTATGTGTTTAAAACAACGATGGGGGAGGAATAAATGACAGCAATTTTATTTTTGGGTGAACTAACCCCTTCAAGTGGACCTTATCTACAATTTGTACATGATTTAACCAATAAAATAGTTGTGCTAAAAAAATAGTTGATTTGTGATGTTAAATTACATGTGTGATTTGAATAAATTAGATGTTGTAATTTTTGCTGTCCCATTTTACATCCAGAGCCATAAGTTGTTGTTGTTGCTCGCTCTCTCTCTCCCTCTCTCTCTCTTTTTTGTTTCCTCATAGAACCAGTGTCCCCACCTGATACTGATGATTAGATTTGCTGTGATTGGATGATGTGAGAGGAGAGAATGTATTTAAACTGCAGGTGTATCTTTCTCCCAAATGTGTTGAGACTGGTCAAGTAGTGTTCTTGCCCTTTGGTCTTTTTGACTGCCTCCAACTTGGAGACTCTATTGAAAGAGAAGTGAGTGTTAACTTCAGATATTCATCAATATCTTCAATTCCTAATCTTTTGTTTTTGGGTTAAGTAGAGAGGTGGGTGCCATGTCTGTTTTCAAAATGCTTTTCTCCTGTTTATGTTAGTTTAGGGAGTTTGTATAACCTATTCTTTTCCTTTTGGAGTTTAGGCAGTTGTGTTAACCGTTAGCTGCCTTATGGTTGTTATTTTGGCATTGCTCCCTCCTTTTTCTTTTGTTGTTTAATTTAACTAAACTGCAATTGGTTGTTTGGGTCTTTTTTTTTCAAGCTTTGGAGTTTTTCTCTGCCACCACCAAACACTTTATTTCTGTAGCGGTCTTCCCTAGACTTATATTAAGGCCGTAACAGAAATTGGGGGCTTGTCCGGGATTTGAACTCTGGACCTGCCGCACCCCAAGCGAGAATCATGCCCCTAGAAGTGAAGAAGGGGAGGGGCTAATCAATCAACTTTTATTCAAGACACATCAAGGTCCATAGAAACAATAACAATACAAAACATTTAAAATGATGTAAAAATCTTCATATTTAAAACACATACAAACTTCGAATGCAATGTTTCCAGAAACAAGATGAGTACCTTGTATCAAGCTTGCTAAGTGTGCTAAAGCTAGGTGCAAGACATCACACGTGTTTGAAATCATTCCCTTACTTTTCAGTTGTTTCGATCGGTCCTTAAAGGTATCTTGAGGTCTGGGAGGCCTCCAAGTCACAATATCTAGCTACTGGTGTGCCTCAGGGCTCAGTTCCTGGACCACTTCTCTTACATGCCATCACTACCTTTTTGAAATCTTTGATACAGCGCTTTACCTTATGTAAACTACAGAAGAATTCATAGTATATGTGCAGTAGCACATCATTCAGAACACAAAGAATGACCCATAACGGATGTGTTGTTCATGTGATCTATAGTTAAAGATATGCGTTCAGAACAGAAAAGGGACTCCTTAATGGTAAGTGAACAAGAACCAGAATTGTTTAATTCTGTATTACGGAACACACACACACTTAGAGACAAATGTTCATGGGAAATTGGGAACATTATAAGTATGCTATATGGAGTCTCACCCTTAACCGTGGAACTCGTCCCATATAATTACAGATCTTTAACAACAATTCCCTGGAAAACGAACAAACCCCTCACAGGCTTTTATATTTTAGTCAGAATGAGCAACGGATTCTCTTATATGCTTTTATGAGTCAAACCAGCAGAATGAGTGGTGAGTTTGCTGTGCTGTGGTTTACAATGAGTCAGAGCTCAAAACCACATTCCCTCGTAGGAATGCACAGGAACCTCAGCATCTCTCCAAAATGAAGTGTTCAACCTTCAGCAGTCCGGGAGCCAATGTCACCTCCACAGAATTAAGGAGGAAGAACATAAAATAGAGCATTTATGAAGCTCTGGTTTAGCTTGTGGAACTTGGCTTGTTTTTAAATGCTTGAATGAACATGGAACTGGAAAATGTTAAAGAAGACAGTCACGTGATTCAAATTAGATTTACTTGTATGAACAGTTATATTGCTATACAGCAAAAGACCCAACCATGGCCCATTATAAGATTTCTAACAGAGTCAGTGAATTATTTATTTTTATCTTTTGGTATTTGATAGAATCCATGATGCCATGTGTATAAACAAGATGTCCAGGGGGGTAATCCAGAAAGCTTGGTTAACTTACCATTTGGTAAAACATAACCTCTGTCTTGATTTACCCCATACCCGCATACCATGAGTATGTCGGTTCCAAAACACCCAGAGTTAATGCGTGTACATAAAGACATTTTTAATGGATCACCGATTTCACAGGTCAAAATGCAAAATGACAGTGAAAAAAAGGGAGTGGCATATTTCACAGAGGCGGAGCTGGAAGTTTTAATGCACGAGTATGAAGAATTGAAGCCAATAATGATGAATAAAAAGCAATACGACTAAAAAATTTAGTAATAACGTTATGTGTGTTTAGGTTCAAGTTAGTTTGGGTGGGCTTGCTTCATTTGCAGCAGTTATAAAAAAGTGTAACTATTACCATCTTGGAGAAAGATGTGTAGGGGAGTACACTTGATATTGCCGTGCCACCAAATATAAGTTATGTTTGACTAAAATGTGTCTGATGTGCAAGATATTCTTCTGATTAGTTGTTTTACTTAGTGTTCATGCAAATTTGTGCTCTTCTCGTCACATATTGCAAGACACAAGTGAGTGCCAGTACCCGATTGACAAAAATAAAATAAAATTTTGTGTAAGTATGCATGTTAAGAGTATTCCCACGGCCACACGATTAACGGCAAGACGTTACAATACTATAACTTTAACTAATAATTAAAATTTCTTCTCATCACATATACAAAGTAATCTTTAAAAAACGAAACGTAACGGCATACACTATACTTCACGGCGTGGAACATCAATCATTTATTGCTACATAATTTGGGGTGGGGCAAGAGAGGGTCTCGCCCAGGGAGTAATTCCATGTAGAACCACCACTGTACAAGCCCACATTGTACAAAAAATGCCCTGACGCAAAAAACTGACAGATTTTTTTTTTCTCTGTGCTAAGTGCAGAACCAGGGTTTGTGACATTTGCAATATGTGGTCTCAAGAAATGTGTAAAATAAATTAACACATTTTTTGAAAAACGATAACGCTCTTTCAAATAACCATTAGAAACTGAAAATACATCAATACGCGGCCTTATAAATCTCTCCCGGCAAAAAACTTTGTATAATTTGTGCCTCCATGTCCACAGGATCGTCATCAAAAGGGCACGCCATGCTCAGTAACCTACTGAAACAATCCAACCCTGGAACATAACCTGCTACAGAGAGTAAGTTCCTATGGTTACATACATAACCTGAAAGTTACCTCCATTTTTGGAACCGAAAGTAACCCTTAAACTTACCCGGGTATGTCACATAGCCTGCTTTCTGGAATACCCCCCAGGACCTTCAGAAATATAGACCCACAACATCAACACAGCAGTATATTTCATTGTACACATGGAGTACTTTTATCCCTCTTTTGCAGCATATAAGAAATATATTCTTTGGGTTTTTTTTTTTTGTGGGTGTGTGGATGATTGAGAGATTTTGGGCTTTGTTTTCCCTCCTATATATATTTCTGTGAAACAGGAACCCAGGCCTCATATTTTCATGTCTATAATCACCCTGGAGTCCTTAAATTGTGAATATAAATGGGAATATACTTCAGAGATTTTCTTCCCATTTCAATTGTTTTAATTCAATAATAGGTTAGAATTTTGTTATTTTCTTGAACAAGAGATCAAAAGGATAAACATTGCAGATTTATTTTTACAGCCACCTTTGCTCAGATTTACCAAGAGTGCCAATATTAGTTAAGGGCACTGTAGTTTTAGTTGTGAAAAACGTGTGTGAATCTTCCTTTTTCCAATCTCATTTGTGTCCAACAGGCATTTATTAGACCTATAACTGGTATGATGCCCTTGTGAGGATCAGACAGCATTCTGTTTTGTAATGAACTACAATACACTAAGGTGCCCTTGCCTAATTTTTATTATTTTATTTTATTTTATTTTTTTCATTTTTATTACTGACTATTTGCTTGAAAGTTTTGATGCTGTACTTCAATCCTTGTCTTGCTTTATCTGTCCACTTTTGACACAATTATCATCCAGATCCTCCAGTCAACCCTACTGGCAAAGGGCATCTTAGGAACTGCTCTCCAGTGTTCAAGCCTTATGTCTGAGATAGGTCCTTCAAGGTACAGTATCTTGGAGTGGTGAGGTGTCCAAGTCAAAAAATCTAGCTACTGGGGTGCCTCAAGGCTCAATATTTGGACCACTTCTCTTCTCTGTCTGCATAACATCACCATCCTCTATCATTCAGAAAAATGGCTTTTCATATCACTGCTATGCCAACAACAGCTGTTCACATCTCAGCTTGTGTAACAGGTTCTTCCTGGATGATGGAACCTAATATTCAACTCAACCTTGCTAAGTCAGAACTGCTTGTGGTTTCAGCAAACCCATGACTTCATTACAATTTTATCGTCCAGCTACATGCATTAACCATAACTCCCTCAAGGGCATGCTGGCATCCCATCCTGAAACCTTGGAGTTGTGATTATCAGCTAAATTTCACCGACCACATTGCTTAAACCTGGGATCCTGCAGATTTCCTTTATGCAACATAGGAAGATCAGGACCTTTCTTTTGGAACATGCTACACATCTTCTTGTCTAAGCTCTTGTTCTGTTCAGACTAGACTACTATAAGGCATTCTTAGGCATCCTTAGTCTTCCTGCCAATTCTATCAAACCTCTACGACTAATCCAGAATGTGGCTGCAAGGTTAGTTTATAACGAGCAGAAAATAGTGCATGTCACACCTTTATTCATCAATTTGCTCTGGCTACCAATAGCTGCTTGCATAAAATGCATACGTTGCATACGTTTGATCCTCATTACTTTAGCACATTAGTCACTACACTCTAACACTAGCGTTCTCTACTATTCTATCTACTTATTTATTATTAAAAATAAACTTGTTACATCTATTGTGTTAGACTAGACTTTTTTACAGCATTTACATAATATTGCTCTTTTGTTGGTTTTGATTGCTTCTATTGTCCTTGTTTGTACTTTACTTTGAATAAAATGACTAAATGTAAACATATATTGTTTAAAATGTTAAATAGCTGAAAAATGTTCAATAGCTTTTTTTTTAATTCATCTTCACTATTGAATTTGGTATCAATAATGGTTTATTGTTGTGTTAAAAATGACACTCAACAAAAAATATATTATTATTTTGGTTTAAGTTTTTATTACATATTTCAAAGGTCCTATTCTGCTGAAAAATACGCTCATGCACCATTATAAACCTGTGGACAACACACTGTCATTAAGTTTCACTGAGCTGGCCACATCCGACTGCTCTGAAGAAATATGGCCTCACAGGACACATAAAAAGATGTAGTATTCCAATCTGCATCCAATACAGACACTTTCTTCTGTTTACAGTGTCTTGCCTTCCCCCATGACCTCTGCTGTGTGTTAAACCGCTGTCTGTCCTGTAAATAGACAGTAACATTGTTATTTTGAGCCCAGAAGACATGAGTTTACCCTCTCTTCACCTCACAAGAAACAATAACACATTTTCAGTCTGACTCTTTACACTGGCCTAAGGGCCTAAGACCTGTTTGCCAAGCAATAGCATTGCATCCCAATTCACATACGTTCCATTTAATTTTATAAATATGCTAGCACTATTATTACTTTTTCTTATGGATTTTTAAGTGAGTATCTGTACATACTATAGAGAGCAAAAGTCAGGTTCAAGAAGTAAAAAGTTAAAATGTAATCAGAGTTACATGCTCATCAGTCCAATTTATTCCTATTTATATTTTTAAATAATTGTGTTCAACAATAAAATTCCTGACTGAAAACTACATTACCCATGGGATAACTGCGACGAGCAATATGGGCTCTTTATTGTCAACTACTCCCATGAAGCACTACAAATTATGTGACGTCCACTTCTCTAAACTCTCAACCTAAATCAATATTTGTATGCATAATACGCATATTTTGCAGTATATGTAAATATATATCGTTTCATTATTTAATTTTTAAAAATCAGTACTTAAATCAGTACTTTTGTTTTGTATTTTTCATATTATTTGCAACAGATCATGAGATTGTATTTTTTTTTTTTCGCCCATTAAATCTAATGTATTGTCCAAAAACATCAAATCAAAGTTGTGGTAATTTACCTCAAAGCTGATTAATTCATGGCTTGTAGCTCTTTAACAAAGGCTTCTTGAAAAATCCCTTTGGGTAAAATGAATGGGAAAAATACTTCAATGCAACTTAAAAAATGGCCAGGCACTGGTGCACTCGATTGATTGTACAATGATTACCCACAAACCCTTGCACCACGCACAAGGTGGACAGACTTTTCCACTTTAATAAAAATGGTGATAAATTTTGCAGTCAAAAGATGCTTTTCTACAGTATATAGTACTTCGTAAATGTACACCCCCGAAAGGAATTTCATAGCTAAATGCTAACATTTATATATAACTGAAACATTTTGGCTAACAAAAGACACAATTTAGCACATCATACTATGCATCCAAAAGACAAGAAATATCTGCCAGAAAATTGCAACAAGCTAATTATGCCAAGACACATACGTAACTACTTCACAAGTGTTCAAATTTGCATTCTTTCTAGTATAAATGTGTGTAGCATGTACTCTTTCTCCATCAAACAGTTGAGTTTCAGTGTATAGTATTGTAGGAAAGTTTACATGTAGCATACATTTAGAAATCAAATTATACATCTGACTCTACGGTGCCCCCTACAGGCCTTCAGCTGAAGGTGTGCAGAACTTTCTATTGTTATGTAGATCAGTGTCAGTGAAGGATAACAGGACAGCCGCCGGATTAACGCTCTTTGTGCCGGGGTACAAAAGCTGGCAGCAGATGGCCGAGAGTGATCGGTGTGCTGGACCCTTATCAAAAAGTTTCTGTCTGAGTATACATTCACACAATCGTCCCGCACAGATGGCATGATGGACGACCCCAGCTCTGTCTGATGTCATGGTGTGAAAGACATTTTTGCATTTTCTATTAATTTAAATCAAAGATGTTAAAGGGTTAATTCTCTCACACACACACACATATATATATATATATATATATATATATATACATAAACTCTGACGTTTTCACAGGTGTTTCAAACTAGTAAGTCTCTCCTCAAATAATTGTTTGTCTGTTGTTCAAAGAATAAGCATGTTTGAGCTTCTGTTATACCATACCATATTTGATAAGTAAATATCAGGTTGTATATTTAGCGAACTATCGTTTTAAGCTATCTCTCGTTGTCTTTTATAGATAGCCGAAACTTCTAAAAACCAAAATTAGAGCTTAAATGTTATACCAGGTTTAGAAACTGACCTTCTCTGAACATGACTTCTACGCAACTGGCATCGAAGTGATTTCTAGATCTTCTCAAGTTCACAAGTGCTCAAGTACAATAACCACAGATATAGTTATCATATTCACAATGAGCATTATCAACAATACAACATACCAAGCACTTCAATTTCTCAAATATACCCTTACAGACAAAAGTTTGAAAGAAAATATTAAAATTGTCTTTTTTTTATTTCCATTGACACACTGCCAGCATGAATTATTCCAAAAATATCAAGTAAACATTTACACAATTAAATCACTTATACAAAAATCTACAATGCATTCATTTCCAGTTGTAAAATGCTAAAATATGTACCTAAAAGAGACCGTTGCGTTAAAAACAGGTAAACAAGACACCACTTCTAAACATTAAGGACGAACAAGTTTATGAATAGAAGAGAGAACGGAGGTTAGATTTGTGTGTATAGTAAGCGGAAAAAGGAGTGACTGGTAACCAAGACATGTGTAGGAGCATGTTTTGGAGAAAATCATATACAGACTACACAAATAAAATGTAACTATACAATACAGTGTCATAATAAATCCATGAGTGATTCATACTCACCATTTCATTCAACAGCTTGATGAGTACATTTATAGCCCACCCCCACGTTTCTTGTTCAAAACACTGAATGATATGAACAAGTATCTGATATTTATTCAGTTATTAGTTATTCTGAACTACAAAGGCAAAATGCAGTTATGACACGTTTCAGATGATTCATTTAGGCTGGGATTCTGTGATCAGAAGTATGTGTTTGAAGTGTTTCAGCGAAGCTTGACTTGAGTTGGAGATCTTCACAGGTTGGTCTCGGTGTACACAGTGATGGCTGGGAGCGACTGAGGCTGAGTCTGATCCAGAGCTTCCTGGATATGTGGCTCTACGGCTGTCTCGTGTTTCTCTCCGATCTCCTGTAGCAGGAGTACATTGGCATCTCGCCACTGTCTGTATTTACAAGAGCTCAGAGATTCTTCGCTCAAGACCTGCTCTATGGCCTGCAGATCGGCCTCCTTCGCCTGAAATAAGAAAGATAGAATCATATGAAACTATGAATAATAACTTCCAGCTTTTTGAGTAAAACTGCTATCATTTTGTTTGAACGTTACCGCCACCTAGTGTCTGTAGTCTTCAAATAGTCTTGGTTTAATCAACATTAATTCAGCATAAAATCATTGACATAATGCTACTGTTACTTTAATAAAATTACTGTAAAAAATGAAATATTGAGCAATTTTATATAACTATTTGAGTCTGTTTTGAAAACATTGATTTTATTCCTAAAATGCAAAGCTGAATTTTCATCATCATACTTCATTGTCACATGGTCCTTCATTCTAACATAATGGTTTGCTGCTCAATTGTTATTGGTGTCATTGGTTAATATTTTCAGTTATCATCAATATTTTATGGAAACATTTAGAAAAATTAATTTGATTCTTTTAAGAAGAATCAAAAGAAAAGCATTTATTTGAAATAGTAAAAAATGCATACTGACTTAGATTGTCCAAAAAAAAATCTGTTACTTTTAAATATTAAGCAGTATAACTGTTTACAACATTGATAACATTTATAAATGTTTGACATGATTATATAATTTAACAAATTACAAAAAAGTAGGTATTTAAAGCATTTAAATTTCGTTTTATTTTGTTTTAATTTTATTTAAAAAATAAGTAATTATACAGAAATGTAAAGTATTTTTCAACAAATATACATGGGGTAAATCTTATTAAAAATAAAAAATAAATATATTTAAAAAAAAAAAAAAAAAATGATGGTGAAAATTAACTTTTCATTATTATTAAAAAGGAACAGTTTCAAATCTCACCCTGAAAACCTTATATATAAATTAGAAATGCTGGAATAACTTAAGTGTGTTTTGCATAAAAAAATAAAAATAAAAAAAATTGTTCATTAGTGTCGTTACACACAGACTCCTGAACACATTTAACACAAAATAAAGAGACCTTGATCTCATCATGATATACTTACATCTTATATCTATGAAAAAGGATTTTTTCACTCTTTGTTATATTGCAGCCATTTGCTAAAATCCCGAAGTTCTTTTTTCCCATTAATGTACACACCACATATTGAATAAAACAGAATTGTTGACATTTTTGAATATTTATAAAAACAGACATTGTCCTAAGTATTCAGACTCTTTGCTGTGACACTCATGTATTTAATTCAGGTTCTGTACGTTTCTTCTGATCATCCTTGAGATGGTTCTACACCTTCAATTGAGTCCAGCTGTGTTTGATTATACTGATTAGATTTGATTAGGAAAGCCATACATCTGTCTATATAAGACCTTACAGTTGCAATACATTTCAGAGCAAATGAGAATCATGAGGTCAAAGGAACTGTCTGAAGAGCTCAGAGACAGAATTGTGGCAAGGCACAGATCTGACCAAGGTTGCAAAAGAATTTCTGCTGCACTTAAGGTTCCTAAGAGCACGTTGGCCTTCATAATCCTTAAATGGAAGACATTTGGGACGAACAGAAACCTTTCTAGAGCTGTCCAGCCAAACTGAGCTGTCGGGGGAGAAGAGCCTTGGTGAGAGAGGTAAAGAAGAACTAAAAAAATCAATGTGGCTAAGCTCCAGAGATGCAGTCGGGAGATGGGAAAAAGTTGTAGAAATTCAACCATCACTGCAGCCCTCCACCAGTCTTTATGGCAAAGTGGCCCGACGGAAGCCTCTCCTCAGTGCAACACACATGAAAGCCTGCATGGAGTTTCCTAAAAAACACCTGAAGGACTCCAAGATTGTGAGAAATAAGCTTCTCTGGTCTGATGAGACCAAGATAGAACTTTTTGGCCTTAATTCTAAGCGGTATGTATGGAGAAAACCAGACAGGTGCTCATGACCTGTCCAATACCTAAAAATGACTGTCCACCAACGTTTACCATCCAACCTGACAGAACTGGAGAAGATCTGAAAGAAGGAATGGCAGAGGATCCCCAAATCCAGGTGTGAAAAACCTGTTGCATCTTTCCCAAAAAGACTCATGGCTGTATTAGATCAAAAGGGTGCTTCTACTAAATACTGAGCAAAGGTTCTGAATACTTCGGACCATGTGAGATTTCAGTTTTTCTTTTTTGAATAAATCTGCAAAAATGTCAACAATTCTTTTTTTCCTTCAATATGAGGTGCTGTGTGTACATAATAAGGGGGAAAAAATTATTAATTGTTAAATAATTTTAGCAAATGGCTGAAATATAACAAAGAGTGAAAATCTTGAGGGGGTCTGAATACTTCCGCACCCATTGTATGTGGGTGTGTGTATGTATATGTGTGCACATGTAGATAGTCTGATGAGTCACAATGTACTAAAGAGATTCTGTCTAATGTAATGCTTCCTCAAACACAAAATCCCCCTCACCTCTGAATTATAAATACCACCAGCCTCCACCTAAACAATGTACATAGTGCTAGGCAGATCATTGTGATGAGTCAGTGTAGTTTCCCTTCATTTCACAGCACTGATCACAAATACTATTTCACTATACATAAAGCACTAGAGAGGAAAACAACTATCTTAAACAAAATTTCACAATGCACCAAAACAAATGGACATGCTATCCAACTAGACATCATGATCATGTATCCCTGTAAATTAATTACGACTTAGGGTAACTTTAAGGACTCAAACGGGACACTGCTAAGCTATGAAGGACACACCAATGTCAAACTCACCTTTAAAGTGCTGTTTAAAGCTCGAATCAGGTGCAGCTTCTCATTAATGCTTTCATTTTTGCAGCGTCTGATGAAGGACGACCTGAAGTCACGTTTAGTGGTTGGCTGCAGGGCTCCTGTCGGGGACAGACTCACTTGCTTGAGGTGAAGATACAGCATCTCCATCTCATCAGATGGGGGGCCTGCTCAAACAAAAACACAAGACTGTGGTTACAAACCAAAAAAATTAAAACAATTTTCATTTTGGGGTGGAGTAACCCTTTAAATGGGTGCAAAATGAAAAGAGCATGAGAAATATGATGACAGTTGAACTATCCTTTTTAAATAGAACCAAAAATGGCTTCTGCCATGCAGTACCTGAGAAAAAAAGATCTCATTCCAGCGCTCACTTACAGTCATTTCCTTTAAATTCCTGTATTTTGTGGATGGGGTCTTCCTCTGAGCTGATCTCCTGCCACGACTCACTGTCTGCACTCTGAGTCTCACCCAGCGGGATTGAGTCCTGACATGGAGAGGAAGAGGAGCGTGGAGGCGGGAGACAGCCCTGAAACATTCACACATCAGCACATTAAGAAATATTGCAGTGTATTAAAATAGCAATTTAAGTCAGGTTTGTTTATTTGAAAATGAAACCATTTTAAAGAGATACCAAGTAAAGTGCCCCATTACAGATTTTTTAAAAGTTTTGAATCTGAAAGTGCACCGAGTATGAAGTTATTGCTTCTCAAAAGAATAGTTGAAACGCATAATTTTTAAAACGAATCCCAAGCCGTTTCATGTTGATGTCAGCATTAGCATATTGCCTTTTCAGGACATCATTCTTAGCCACTTCAAACGTTGTTTTTCAGATTTGTTACAAGCATGATGTAATTAAAATGAGGCCAATCAAACCAATTACTACAGATTAGCGTCAAAAATAAATGCATATTGTAAGACATGAAATTAACTGTAGTTTTGCAGCTGGTTTGCCAGTTACTTACTGTAGATTTATATTTTAATCAAATGTATTGG
The DNA here is from genome assembly GCA_032353835.1 of Enteromius viviparus. NCBI lineage: Eukaryota > Metazoa > Chordata > Actinopteri > Cypriniformes > Cyprinidae > Enteromius > Enteromius viviparus. Next base: position 12,628,911 of record JAUCNO010000386.1, on the reverse strand, counting down.
TAACAATGTTTATTTT
>JAUCNO010000386.1:12603563-12615267 GCA_032353835.1 Enteromius viviparus | reverse complement strand
ATGCGCATATATATTATCATATATGTGCATATATACTGCATATAGGTTTCATATATGTGCATATATATTATCATATATGTGCATATATACTGCATATAGGTTTCATATATATGCATATATCCTCATATAAGTTTTTTCATTGTGGGAGACACTGGACAGTGATAGAACTTTCTATTTCTCATGTGTTACATACATGTCAAAACAGAAGTACCAATTTAAGCATAAATTTGCGAGGCAGATCACTGTTTTGGAACAGAGCCACAGAGTAATCGATTTAATATGAAGGAGATATGTTATCAGAGGAACAGATACTGACCGTGGGCTGTATGGCATGGCAGGAGGAGGAGGAATATAGAGATCTAAAATCGCAGGTTTCTCCGGACGCTTGACTTGCACAGGATTTCTGGATGACTGGGCGGCAGGTGCATACGATGGGCTCTAAAACACACAAAATGATTAGTTCCTCGTTCTGCTTGGTTTAAGATATATCAACATATGAAAGCTGTGAAGTAACCCTAGCTAAATGACATCTTGTATAATTATAATTAGATTAGTTGGATCACAGAGTTTATCTTTTTCACAGACCTTTGATCTCAACACTAATTCACTACGTTAAGACATTTTGTACTCAAGTATTTTTTACTTCTTTTCAGGGACCTGCTTTATTTTGTGAGACATGCCAATTTTTGTTGAATGTAGACTTTCTTTAAGCCTTTAATTATGGACTGCTAGGGCAAGAATGGACATAAATCCACATCGTCTCAAGGTTGTACTTATGAAGAAAGAACCGATAATCATATTTTTACTCAGTAAGTTCCTGGATGGATTATGTGAATTGCATAAACAGATATTAAGAAGGGCATTTGTTGGCAAGCAAGGCTTTCATTCATTGAAAGCTACATTATGTAAACAAGATTTTGACACTTTCTAAAATGCGATTGGAGCTTGTTTGTGAAAAACCTGCCACCATAATGCATATGCATTGTGGATCGTACTAATTTTTAGGCACGTAATAGCACACCATGAATGTTCATAACACAAATCTTAGTGCCTCTTTATCCTGGATTTTTTTTTTTTTTTTTTTTTACATTGATGGTGTTTTTTCATTGAAGGACAATTTTATGGATCTGTGGTCTACTGACCTTTAAAAAGAATAGTTTGGGAGAGTCCATATGGACTAATGTTAGCTACAGTATTTCTGAAATCAATGGCTGTGTGACATTTGGAGTTTAATCAGGTGGAAACACACATCCTGATGTTAAACCCTGCTGCTGCTCCAGCAAACTTATCTGCTGTTAATCAGCATAAGTCAGCTGTGGAAGATGTGTGACATCAACATGCATTTTCAAAGGCAAGTTAACGTGCGTTTATGTGTGTGTGTGTGTGTGGAGAGAGGAAGAAATGTTTCATTGTTTTAGTTCTGCAACACCCATGCAAAGCCATCCACTCATGTTGAAACAATGAAAGTTCATGGAGTTTGTCCAAATGTGAAACACAGAAACCGTAGAAAATGCCACTTTTTTTTGTTCATTGGTGCTCAAAAAACATTTCTTATTGATTGATTGATATTGATGCTTAATCTTTGGTGTAAACTATGATACTTTTTTCATACAAAAGCTTTCTCGGAGGCTAAACTATAGGAGAATTAGGGCAGTACCTGGATGACAGGGGGTCTCCAGCGCATGTTCTTCAGAGGTGCTGGCGTGAAGCCACAGGTACCTGACGGCCTTTTCTTCACCATCAGTGTCACATTCTGAGGATCTTCTCTGAGTTTTTCCACGAGATTCTTCAAGTGCCAGCCCACCTGAGAAGAAAGTAGTAAGTTTTTGTTTATGGGTTATCTGTTGCCCTAATTTCTTGTCAGAAGTAAAGGTACAACAGCTGTCACTGGGCCTTTTCAAAAGGTACATGTTTGTATCTAAAGGGTCCATTTTGGTACCTTAAAGGTAGATATTAGTACTTAAAGGGGTCATACGGTGGTACATGCCCTTTTTCAAGCTGTTTGGACTGAAATGTGTGTTGGGAGTGTGTACACAACCACCCTACAATGATAAAGATCCACAAATATTTTTATTAAATTAAAAGAAGAATAAGTTGTATAATATTATTTTATCTGCAAGAAGTTATATTTTTATGAATATACTTCAAGTGCCCAATTAATACAATTATGTGCACTTCTTTTTACAAAGATGGACTTTCATAGCATTGAAACCTGGACATAAACGATCATAAATGGGGGAAAGTTGATCCTACTGTAGCTGAGCAAATTCAGTCTGAATAGCTTTATGTTGTACAAACACAAATGGGCCGGCCCTAACCCAATGCTTTCTCTGTAAATATGAGGTGAATAAAAAACAGCATTGATCCAAAACAATGATAAAGGTGTTCATAACAATATGCTTATCCAAAAGGCCTTTCAGTGCTGACATATCTTCCGCTCTCTCCCATGGATCAGGTTTACTCAGGCTAACACAAAAGGTAACCTTCTTGCCTCCTTTCACTCTTTTAAGGCAGAACAATTACCCATAATCCTCCTCACTATCATGTGGCAATGGGATGGACTCACCACTGTTTGTCTGTTGACTTGTATCACCTCATCGCCTGCATGAATCCTCTGAGTTCTGTCTGCTGGAGACTGAAGGAGGAAACACAGACGGATGTCATGAATCAACTGAAGCAATGCTTGTGAACGCCATTAGTCACAGACTGTGGCTTGAATGATGCTGGACATTGATGCATTAACAGCAAAAACAAGTCAAAGCGATCTATTGTTCTGTTGACTCACATTTTCTGTGGTTCCGGTGATGACGTGCAGCCCATCGTAAGTAGATTTGATATACATTCCCTTTAGAAAATAAGCAAACAAAACGCAGTTGTTAAGCAACAGGCGAAACAATACCATCAGGGCTTGTGCATAGGTTGTTGATGCTCACCAGTCCCTCGCCTGCTTTGATATTAGTGATGGTCACTTCCTCCAAACAGGTCATTTGGCTCTTCAAGGGGTCAGAGGTCATCCTCATGGTGGAATCACAAATCCCGGTCAATACACGTGACTATGAAATCAACAGAAAGAATAATGTTGTGATATTTATGATTCAGTTGGTCATAACTTATCCAGGACTTCATAAATGACTGGACAAGCCAGGCCCATTGTAAAAACGTTTTTGCTAAAATAATACGCTATGTTTTGCAACATGTCCAGTAAGTGGTACTAAAACTGTTTGTTGTATGTATTATACTACAGCAATTCTGTGATTGATGCTAAAGGGTTAGTGCTTGTTTAAAAAATTTACCACTATGTTAATCCTAACCTTAACAGTTAACAAACATATGATAAAAATGCATTTGCGAACGTGACCATGATCCCACTTTAGTGTGATTTTACTATTCCAAAAGCAATTTTATCATAATTTATTTTACAGAATTCCTACTGGATTGCTCTTCATCACAATACGCAGTGCTTTACCAGGTGGGCTATCAAGCAAATTTACTATATGTTAGAATGGCATTTGTGATGCAAATGTCAAATTGCATTTGTGTACTATATATTAGAGAATAAATGCACACAGTTAGAGATCATTTGCACAAAAAGAGGCAATTCTACTGGCTGCCAGAAATATCTGCACTCTGTTAAAGCCAGATATGATGTGCATATAATCCTACACTGTATAGTAAGATTGGCTGGTTGAAATCATAAAGTCAAAGTTAGCCTGATTCGCTTTAAGGGATAGTTCAACCAAAAGGGAAAACTTAATTTCAAATTCTTTCAAACTCATATGAACTTCTTTTTTCTGTAGAAAAAGTTATTCTAAAGACTGTTTTTGCCTGCTCAATGGAAGTCAATGGGTCCAAAATAGCGTATTTTTAAGCAATATGGTGGTGACTTATCATCTCTAATAAAATAAAGCACTGTTCAATATTTCATTTTGTGACTTATTCACTTGCACACTCTGCATATTAAAATAAAATACCAGAATTTTGTATGTTACGTGTATTTGAAAATTTTTTCCATAGCAATGCCTTGCGCTACAGATTTTTATTGTACTTGATTCATGTTTGTAACAGACTGTCGAAATTATTATATTGCATCCGGAACATTCCTTAAACAGAGATTGTGAGATACTGTTATCTACCCCAGGATGTTCCAGTGAACGAAAAACAGCTCAAACTGAACAATAGAGTTGCATCTCCACACTTTAAACAAACTCAAATGCCTCACAGATAACAGCTGAATCCCTGACTTGAGAGAAGTTTCATTGCCTGAACGATAAATATGCTGTGTGTAAAATGACAAGACTTTCTACTTACCACTTCTAATATCTTCTCCTCCATTTCAAACACTGTGCAGTCCTGCAATTAAACAGGGAGGATTCGTATAAGATGCCACATTATGCTGAGTTCCCACAGGAAAACAGTAAATGGTAAACATGAAATCAAAATACCAAAGAAAGTATTTAGGAAATGTAATATGAGGATTCAATGTACGGAATGTATTGACAAATAGATGTAGAAAGGCCTATCGCCAGTGTTTAATTATGATTTAAAGGCAAGTTTGACATGATAATTGCTGCAGGGTTTGAGGGTTGTGGCACTTCAGACTATGAAGAGCAAAAACAGAACCCAGATGAGGGTTATGAGCCACCCATCCCCATTGAGCTCCGGCTCAGTACACCATGTGTTTCTCTGTGCTTCAGAAGACATCTGTGTGCTTAAAGACTTCATCAAGACATACCTTAATACACTACTGTTCAACAGTCTGAAATGCTGTTTTTGTTACTTTATTTTGCAGAGGTTGCATTTAAGTGGTCAGAAGACATTTCCACAAATTGCTATTTCTATTTTGATTAAATCTTATTTACATTTTTAGTTTTTTTACATAATCTGACCATAGGAGACATTTTCTCGTGTTTATGTGGTTTATGTCCATGTGTTTATCTTTTATTTGGACACAAACTTTAAATGCAGCTAGACCTTTAGACATAATAGAATTTAATGAATTTAAGAGAGTCTTGAAAAGTAGTAAGTATGTTTTTTTTAATGGTGACTTCAGAAAAAAGTCTAATATGACAAGTACAGTATATAATAAAATTCTAAATTAATTGCTTTTTTATTTTGTTTTGTTTTATCATATCATATAGTTTTGTTTTGATTTGTTTCATTTGTTGTCATTACAGTTGTCACTTGTTTTTTTTTCTAAAAAAGAATAACCAAATAAGGATGAAATAATTCAGTTATGGAAGTACTTATAAAATAAAATAAAATAAAATAAATAAAAAAAACAAGATAAATGATAAATTATAATACAGTTTTTTGATAAAATTTTTAATACAAACATGGCATAGCAACCTGCCCTTTTTGCTTTACAGACCAAATAAAATAGTTTTGTTGGTTGTTGGTGTAAATTGATATACAGTATATAGGATGACTGAATGATATCTAATAATCTTGACTTGAATAAAACTACTTAATTTAGATTTTTGGTAACTATTTTTAATAACTAATTAAGGTAACCATTTTTATTAACTTTTTTTTTTCATTGTGCAGTGAATGTTTGCAAAGCTTTGACTAGGAGATCAAAGCTATAATAAACAAAGTAACAAACCTTCTGGACAGTTGTGGTCAGTTCCAGACAGAGCTGAATGATCTTGTTTTTGGTTGAGGTGAAATCACTGATTCCTGTCAGGGGAGTCCTGCAGACAAAAACAAAGAGAACAAGTGTAACTCATCCAAAAGCTCATGAGATATTCAAACGTTTGCAAACTCTGGTATGTGTGTGTCGTTTCAAGCCCAAACATGCAGTATATGTACATGTACGTGTGTGTCTTTATCCCAACAGCCGGCATGACATCACAAGGAAAGATTTCAAGTAATCTGACAGAATACAAAAATCAAAACAAGAGTTGGTGAGACACCTGCCAGTAAAAAATGTGTTTACCTGCAGTCATTTTTTAAAACCCTGTTAATGACTTACAAGTCTAGTATGAAAATATTGTAGTGAGCTAACTGTTCTATATATAAATATTTTAAATCTTGAGAGATTTTGGTTTTGGGTTTACTGGAAAAGTTATGCTTTCTTAGTGTAAATAGTGCATAATATGAAGGTTAGAATAACACCGAATCTGTCAGCCTATTAATTTGCCTTTTTTTTTTTTTATGATTCTCATAACTTTGTAATATTACAGTTGAACCACTGATGCCACATAGATACTTTTAACAATATCCTTACTACCTTTCTGGGCTGATTAGTTGACTGCAAAGCTTCGCAATTGACATGCAAGAAAAAAAATTATAAACTGTGAGCATGTTTTACTAAAGTATACAATTATTATTTCATTCTCTGGATTTGCTAAATTGTGCGCACAAATGTTTTTGAGGTGAAGTCATTTGACAGTCTTGCGTAGCCAGGTCTGAAATTCATAGCAGCTTTCTTTGGTCAAGGCCCGCCTATAAGGCCGTTTGACCGACATATCAAAAAACCAATCACAGTTCGTATCGTTCAGCGTCACGTTTCGGGCGTGACTCTCGCGGGAACATCTGTTTAAAGCATATCTCTCCACTTTTTAACACCCACAAGCAATTTTGGAGACCCGAACACAATACTGAATCAGCCAGCTGAGATGTCAGCGTCTGTTGTTTCATGTTTGCCCACAAACGCGTCTGATATCCCCTTCTCTGTTAGGTACTTCACTTGATCTTCCATAATAGATAGGAGGGGACACACAACTAGTAAAATTGGATCTGCTGGGAATCCTTCTAAATGCTGAAAAAGGGTCGGTCAGGCTTGGAAATTAATACTCTTCCCAAATCTCGTCGACAAACAGGCCAAAATATCTCTTTTTTTCTCTACTAAGTGCCTCAAACAAAACTCCTGGACATCTCACATGTCACTCGTGTGAACACGAACACGCTTTGTTTCCCAAAAATAAAACGCGGCACTTGCGTTCCCCAGAAATCCGATAAAATTCAACAAATCAGATGACGACTTCGAGAGTCCTGAAGTGTTTCCAGTTAAGTGTACCATATGCATCAGACGTTTAGCCAACGTTCAGTGGGCTTCAGACTACTGACCCAGCTACATAGTGATATTACCCATTAGAATGAATAAAAAAAGTGTTGTCGGGGTCATGGCTTAGTAGTTACCGCAAATACTGCAGAGATGTCAAGCTGTGGTGCTCTTGTGGAGAATTCGGGTACAAACCTTCACAGTCTGTTCACTACCTATGTACCTGTTTTTATAAAATATACACCTTGAATACACTATAAAAAGTCCTTGGATAAATGCATCAAGAATTGCATGAAAAGTGGTACAAGAGAAAGCTAACATAACACAGATGGCCCACACTGGTACAACACATCAGTCTCCTCAACACAGCGAGTATCACCTAATTGTAAACCAGTTCCCTGCTGGCTTTTCAGTAAACCAGAGATGTGTCTTTCTCTCAGGGGATCAGATTCTGACCTCTCCTCACCGGCTGCAAATCCGCTTAGAAAAATGAAGCCTTTCATGTCCACTGAGCAGCTCGGACTGTTTTGTTCTGTCAGAATGAACTTAACAGGCCAGCTGGTGGCTTTTAACCTGAGCCGTTTCTACTTGAACACAGTGTTCCCGAAGTAACTCTGCCTGCTTTGTAGCTCCGTATCGAAACAAAACACGTTCTGCCAGACCCTGGCCTGTGTTTGCGTTCATAATGAGTCCTTCAGAAACCTCACCAGCTAACCGCATGGATATTAAGAGCGAAGGCTGTCATTTATGCACCGCTAGTGGTCACTAGTTTGTTTTGAAAGTCAGGTTTGGTACAAAATGAGTAACTGTGGATTGAAACAGTGGCGTTCTCTTTTGGGCGAACTGTCCGTTTAAACTGGGGTTTTTCCACAAAGTGCATGGATCAAAATAGTTTGGCGAATTATAAATCGGTTGAAGGCTAATTAGAGTTCACAATCTGATTAAACAAAGACTTTTTAGTACAAAATGTTACATGTGCAGTGTTAAATGCCTAAGAAGGATCTAAATCAGATTTGAATGTACTTTATATAATTACTCATGGTTGTGCACATTAGCTGACACTGATGCTGCTCGAACGCTGAGGTGAACTGTAAAAGTTCAAACTAATTTCTGTTATTGATATTCATGTTTTTATGGCGAATCACAGTTGTTAGGGTTGTAAAATGTTACGTTGTGGAGCTTACTGAAAACTAATAATATTTATTCATTAATATTTTTTTTTGTTTTTATTTTATTTTTTATATAACTTAAAAATATTAAAAAAAAAAAACATTTCATGGTTACACCACATGACTCATTAATCATTAAAATCATTAAAAAGGAGACATTTTCAAAACCATGTAAAACACATTTGAGATTGTGATAAATGCCAATAAATGCTGAGGTGAATTGTAAAAGTTAAAGCAAATTTTTGATCGTTATTCAAAAAAAAAAAAAAACACTTTCTTTTCCATTCTGACATTTATTTAAATTAATTATCCACACTGGTATACTTCTGTGGAAAACAAAGCATAACACTTTGGAGACACTTTATATAGTTAAGTATAATTAATTAATTTAAAAAAAATACATATTAATGAAACACAATTATAGTTTTTAATATATATATATATACATATATATTCTATTTTCATTTTTCAATTTTTATTATAGGTTTTAGTCTTTTTTTAAGTTTTAATTAATTTAATGTTTGTATTTCAACAAACAAAAATAAGAAATGCCTGACAGCTAGCAAAAATAACAATTTTATTTTCTCATCTCTTTTAATATTTTATTTCATTCCAAATAACGTAGTTGTTTTGTTTATGTACTAATTTTTCAAGATCTGTAAAAGACGCACCACACAGGTTTGACTAAACCTAAAACCATCAGGTTTTAGTTGATAATAACCCTGCGCCATACATTTTTACAAAATATGTCTATAGTATTAATTTTGAAAAATATGTCTATAGTATATATACATTTTTTATGTATTAGTTGATTTAGTTATTTTAGCACTTCAGCTTGATGACAAGTATTGCCTTGTCTACTAGGTGATTGTTTATATTTGTATTCTTATTCAATACACATTTATATTATTTTAATCAATTAACATTTTTAATGGTATATAGTAAAACATAATATCCCTGCTACTCAGTTGTTGCACTTATTTGTACACAACCATACATAAATGTAAACATAAACCATAAAAAATTGACTCCAGTTGGCTCTGCTTGGTGTGCGAGCCGGTGGGGTGCTGAGGCGGAAAATGAAGGCCTGAAGGCCCGGAGCCATGACAGGTGCAGAGCCAAGCCGCTGACGGCCGGAGATTAAACACACCACTGAAGGTCAGAGACGGGGAATATACTGACACTGAATCACTTCAGCTTTCTCACAATCTGTTTACTACATGCAGTTCATTGGTCATTGTTGTTATTATGATTTCTAAAACTACAAGCTACTTAATTTGTTGCTTTAAGATTATTGTTGTTATTGTAGTAAGGAGAAAAGAGGCTGAAAATTCAGCTTTGCACCAAAAGAATTAAATATTGTGATGATATTTTACAATATCACTTTTTGTGTATTTGTTGTTTAAATAAATGCAGCTCTGATGAGCATAAAAAAACTTATATCTAAATAAAAACGCATTTTTCATGAATCCCCAGCTGATATACAGAGCAGTCAGACGTTATTGTGTTGCAGGAAGCTGGTGACCCACCATGTTGGCGAGGAGAGCAGTGGAATGTTCGTCGAGGCTGATGACTCCCTCCCCCAGGTGATGCCGCTTCAGCCGGTTTGAGAAGGTCCTCAGCTCGCGCTCCAGCTTGGCCCCCGAGTCTACGTTTGCTACAAGTTTCCAGAAAGGCAGCCTTCAGAGAAATATTGTATTTGTTAGAGTAGTCTTTTTAACAAATGTACACCAACACATCGGGGTAGTGTTGACTAAAATATTGAATTTATTGCATTAAATAGTCATGAAGAAAACATTTCTAATATTCATTAAAAGTTTTATTAAGTACCAAAATGACTAAAAACGGTAACACTTTATTTTAAAGTGTTACACCTTACATGTACGTAGTATTAGAATAAAAATAAATTATGCATAATGCATAATTACATGCAAGTAACCCTACCTAACCCATGCAACCCTATTACTCAGTGCATAAATGTATTTTCAATATCAGCTCAGAGGAGATAGTTTTTTCTTAGAATTGTGTATTGGCATGAATCTCATGAAGTGCTTTCAGGATAAATTACTGTACAGTATATGTATAAAATTTATTTAAAAAAAGACGCATATTTTAGACCCTGCTTTACTTGTTCACAGTTTAAATTTACAGTTGTGACATACAATGAAAGACTTAAGCTTTGAACACTGAAACGAAAGCTGGAACAATTCTTCCTTCCATCATTGCAGGTGGCGAACTACATTAGTAGTAATGTGGTGGCGTGCCCTAACGCTAGTACTTCCTGACAGATGAAGACTGCCATCTAGTAATGGAGTATGAACTCAAAACAGCCATGATTTTTTTTTTTACAATCAATATATCGAGAATCGATACAGTATTGCCAAATAAAATATTGCGATACTGTGTAGCAATATTTTCTTACACCCCTAGTTTTCCTTTGCTAAAGTAAGGAAACTTTGCTTCCTTTGCACCTGTAAACAAACTTGGCAAATGCAGAACGGCTTCTGTGTATGACCAACACAGTCTCATGACCAATTCGGACGTATGACCTCACTTGTACGATTTTGTATGATTTGTTCAAACCCCCGTGATGGGTGGGTTTAGGGGCGGGGTTAGGTGTAGGTATTTCGTACAAATACATATGAATTGGCAACTCATGAAATACATACAATTTACCAAAAATCATATGAATTTGTACGAGAGAAGTCATACGAATTAGCCACCTAAAATGACTTTTCGCCACTAGAGGTCGGATTCACTAGTGTGGATATTGCGTCATTGATAGACGACAATGAACTTTGAATTTACTTTTTTGAGTTAACAACTCCTACAGAACTTTTGAGATAACGTAAGTACACAACTGCATGAATATATAACATAGCGCAAGTGGTTTTTGGATATTTTCTAACAAAAATCGTACATATTGTGCCTTTAAAAAGGTGTGCACATTTGTCTAATATTGGACAGGTACTTACATTCATAAGGCACAAATAATTGTGAAATTATTGCATTCTGATAAATGGAAAGTTACAGATAAAGGTAAAGTTATAGTACCGTAAGACACCCATGTTTGGCAGCTGTCGTCTGGCTGTGGAGAGCTGCTGCATTGACTCCTGATGGACGGCTCGAATGTTGTGTCCAACACACACGGTGTACTGAAGTGGCATGCGCTCCATGCTGGGTGGCGTCTGCAAACAGAACTGCTGTCTGCTCTCCATTCCAACATGAAGCGGGATGTTCGGGGCCACGAGAACTGACACACCTTTAAGAAAATACAACACTAATAGTCAGCTTTGCAGATGTTAAATCCTCAAGACTGAAGTTTTGCGGCATTTAGTCCCTGACTGCTAATTGTGAGGTTGTTTAAATGAAAATGACCTCATGTCACCCTCACTTACCTAAAGCCATTCGGATACATGTAACATTACACCCTATTTAAAATTTTGTAAAGTTTTGAAAGTTTGTAATATAGTTTGTTTTAAAATTTCTCAAAGATAGTGTAAAAAAACGCTAATTTTACCCTGTCAAAAAC
>JAUCNO010000386.1:12590159-12601699 GCA_032353835.1 Enteromius viviparus | reverse complement strand
GACGCGTGACACGTGACAACATCAATATGGCGGATGTAGTACGTCCGAATTCTATTCATACTACTCACATTCATACTAGCCTATATAGTACCTACTGTTTTAACGGTCGAGTAGTATGTTCAATTTTAAATGTAAATCTACTTAAGCAGTATGCGATTTCGGACGCAGCAATAGATACGTAACTCACTGTTCACTTTCGAAGTTTACAGAATGCTTGATTTTGAATGTGTGAAATCGACGTTTGCGTTTACGTACTTGTCTGTTGTATGATTCAGGGCTAAGCTAAATGGGGTTCAAGGGTAGGAATCATTTTTGGAGATTTGTTGCGAGATGTTTTTGTTACATACGAATGCGTGGCCTGGAGCCAGTATTTCTGCATTCATATATCTGTAATGAAAGATAAGTACAATAAAAAAAGGACACTAACTTGTTCTTTGTCTCATTTTTCTGTCGCCTGATAGAGGGCAGTGTAGCACTAATTGAAAACAGAAAAAAATGGAGTTCTCATAAATCCTGTGACAGTTTTCTGCCTTTTGTCAGTTAACTGCCCGGAGTGTTATTTATTTTGGTTCAATATAACTGTTGGATGTGCTTTAATGTAATTGGTCACATATGTGGCATTTTCAAAACGCTCCTAATATGCTTTATTTAAAGAGTTTATTTCCCCAGGCAATCATTTTTATTTTGGTGAATTGACGTTATTGCACCACATGTCTAAAAAAAAAGGCCTTGTTAGTTTCTGACTGGAAAGTCGCCCTGTTTTCCAAGAGGTCATTTAACGTTCAAAGGCTGTTTGAAATATTCTTAAGGAGTTCAGTTCATCGGTGGATAAGATCAGTCCAACAACAGTATATCATCAGTTTTGGAAGTCTTTCTAATTGTTATTTGTCAAAGTTAAACATCATAGCTGTTTATATGTTTCATACAACGTCTAGACACAGTCATCTGGGAGAGATTTGCTTAGTTAGACTTTGTTATGTAATGAACTGGATTCTTTTGGGCAGAACTCCATTCTTACATTTAACTCCCTTCCAAAGTCTCCTCCAGAGGAAGTGAGCAAGAAAGAGAGAAGTCTCCTGTTTAGAGGACGAGAAGTCCAAATTCCTTCCATGTGTGGAGACAGGACTCAGCTGGTAATCAGACGTTCATCATTTTCCTGTCATTCGGCCACTATTGACTTCCACAGAACAGCTTGTTCCCAAGGGACAAATGCATAAAGACTTCACAGAAAGCTGAGTCTTGGACAAGCAAATGAAGATCTATTTAAATGTTTATGGGAGAGGGAGAAAGAGCTGTGTCAGTAAAACTGCCATGTTAGCACAAAGAATAGAAGTGGGAGGAATGAAAAAGAAACAGAAAAAATATCCAGTGTTTGGGTATAAAACTCTCAGGAACAAGCAGCTGAAAGAAAGAAAACAGAAAGACGAGTAGAAGAAAAAAGGAATCTTTCAGACAAGGTGAAAGGAGGAGAAAAAGTGTCCGGCAGCTGCAGAGAGGGAGGAGGCTAAAACAAAACAGAGCTGTATAGAGGTGAACGATAGCGCGAGGCAGAGTTGAAAGCAATGTGAAAGGAGGAGAGAAGGTTGCTGTTTGAGTGAACATCAAGAGTTGTGTATATATGCAGTAAAACAGAGAGCTGGCTGAACGGAAGAAAGGGATTTATGAAGTGAAGTGATTTGCAGTGGAGATGAGTCTAACAGTGATTCTGGCAGCTGTAGTGGGCTTCAGCGCTCTGTCTTCCTGTTACTTTGCCGAGAACACCACGAGACCGGACATCACAGCAGCTCATCTGTCTCAGGTTAAGATTTAAGATTTACCATTTATTTGTTTTATCCATTTATATTTTCTTTAAAAATAACTTTATATATAAACATAATTAACAATTTCCATTGAAGCAATTTTGAAATGTGTCTTTGAAAACCTATCATGATGATAATAGAATGGTATTCTTTGAAGTGACTTGGAGTATTATGGAAACACCTTGACATACATCAAAATACCAGCATTACCATATGGGTTCATCACTGTACCATGATGCTGCATCATTATAGTTTTCTACTTTTATACTTTTCTGCTTCAAGCTAGTTTAAAATGTCATTTACACATTAAAAAGGTGCTTCAAAATGCCTTAGAAGAATCTTTTTTTCTAAATGGTTCCATTAAGAACCTTTAGCATATGAAGAGCCTTTCTGTTTCAGAAGAGGTTCTTTATATTACAAAAACTTGAGAAAGCACTGAACATTATCAAACAGTTGAATAGAGTGCCAGTAATGTATAATGAAAAGACTAAACACTCAATTTTCAGTTAAAGGCATTTCATTATTGAATCCAGAGACGTCATTGAATCCAGAGATGTCATTGTCTAGCTCGGTTTAGTTTAAATAGTATCTGTGCAATCAAATCAACAATAATTGCTAGAAATTAAGTAACTAGCAAGCCAGAGGTGACAGCAGCAAGAAACCAAAACTCCATCTGTGCCAGAATGGAGAAAAAACCTTGGGAGAAACCAGGCTCAGTCGGGAGACTAGCTCTCCTCTGGCCAGATAAAACCAGCAGTTCTATTCCAACCACAGTAAAGTCAGATTGTGTAAAGGACTCTGGTTCCCGTGATCTTGTCCTGGTCTTGTTTAAATAACCTTTGACTTAACGGTTCTTTGTGGAACCAAAAATGGTTCTTCTATTGCATATTGAAGAACCATTATTTGTTCACACAATGGTAGCAAACGCCAAGGACATCCATGATAAGCAATCACATTACTTGAAGTGCCTGGCCTTGACCTCTGGTGTGATTATTGTGTATCAAGCAAAGACTGGAATAAACCATGCGACTTTAAAAATTTTAAAATGTTTCAAACCACTAGGCATCACATATTTGGCTATGTTGGTTAACAGAGGAAAATTGGGCATCATACACTTTATGACTAAGGGTCGCACACTACTTTGAACACAATAAACCCACACAGAAATATTGCTAGGAGATCGAATTAAAATATAAACATCACTTGTCCTACAATTGGCTCAAAGAATTAAATCTGTTTGATATCCTGCCACCGAATGGATTCATAGTCTGCCAAAAAAATCATCATGCAAACTGCCTCTGAATTTTGGATTGTAAATTGGTATTTATGGGCAAAAATTGGCAAATATGGGCAGAAATCGTGTAGTGCATTAGCCTTAAAGGGTTACTTAACCCCAATAAAGGTTTTGTTCGTCTTTGGAACACAATTTAAGACATTTTGGATGAAAACCAGGAGGCTTGTGACTGTCCCATTGACTGCCAAGTAATGAACACTGTCAAGGTCAAGGAAAGTGTGAAAGGCATCTTCAAAAATAGTCAATTTGCCATCAGTGGTTGAATTGTAACATTATGAAGCTACAAGAATACTTTTTGTACGTAAAGAAAACAAAAATAATGACTAATAATGAGTAACACTTTAAGTCTGGTGGTTTTGCTGTCTTTAATCCTACAGGTGAGAGTGTTCAATGAGGAGATGGTTAGAGGGCGAGGGGACACTCCTGACATCATAGAACCTGAACCCACCACTGCAGTCTCTGAAATGGAGAGCACTTACAACTATATCTGTGCGTTAACCAAACATTCACTTCACTTACCCACTTCCATCTAATGAGTGAGAAAAACAAGCCAAAGCCTATCCGATGGAATGTATATTTGCATATATTCTACTTGCAATAACAGCCTTAACAAATGCAGGTGATGTTTGTCCTGATATAAAGGCTTGTTTGTACGGTAATGTTTAATAGTCAGCTTATTTAAATTACATAATGCAACTTATGTCAGATTCAATAATAAAAAAAAGCTATTCAAGAATCCAGACACTCTATATCATCAGCTACCTTGTCAACTCCTTTCCCCTCCACAACACAGTTTCTTATTATATTCTATTCATTCACTTGTATGCACTAGCATAGCTGACTAATGAAAGACTTGATTCACATTTGTCTATTTATACATTTTTACAGTGTCTAGACTGGCAGCGATGGATCAGGCTATCCACAGGCTTAATGTGGGACATTACACATTGGACATTAAAGTTACACAACTGTTGGAAAGAATGTCACGACTTGAGAATAGATTAGGCGACACTGAGGATGCCATTCAACAAGTCTGGTCCTACAGCAAGGACAATCGCAAAGAGATCGGACGACTAGAGGGTTAGTGGGTTATCTACCTTTGAGCTCATAGTTGAGGACTATAAAGGGGAACGTTGTAGCCAAATTTAACTGTGCTTAAAGAATATATTTTTTATTACTGGGGATCTTACCAAATGTAAAGTAAGGTGGTGACAGTTTATTTCCTATTGATCCCAGTGACCCAATACTTATGTCTATTTGGGCAGCAAACAATTAGGCTGATCAAGTGGGATCATGACCCTTTGTTGGACCTGGAACAATTTTTAAGTATAGTCACATTGTAGTTTTAAATCCATCCCAAACATAATCCTAGTCTCATGTAGCCAGACCATTGCCTAACAACTTAGAAAACTTGTATAAATGAGATTTGACTGTAGACTTTTCAGATTAGACTTCTACCATCACACAAGCGTTTCCAGTTTATTGTGCCATATATATCAGGCATTGAGTAAACGAGTGTATGTGGTGACGTATGAGAGTAATGCCATGTCCACACTAATACGTTTTCGTTTGAAAATGCATATTTTTCTCTCCGTTTTGGCCTTCCGGCGTTTTTGTCAAGGAGAATGGAGCTTTTTGAAAACGCTCTCCAAAGTGGATAAAATTTGAAAATGCTGTTTTCGCGTCGGCGTGTGGACTGTGAAAATGGAGGCTTTCGAAAACGATGACGCATTTTAGTCATATGATGCAGTCATGTGACCAATTCAACTGATGGCGGATGGCATTGTACAGCAGTTGTTTTGTTTGCTATCAATTTTGACAGCCCTATTAAAGATTAATATCAGTGTGAACATTCTTCAGATAGGTTTTTTTTCAAAGAAGACGTAATGTAAGTAAATAAATGGCAGATGGAAATGACGCAGACCAAATCGTCATACGTTTCGCGCATGCGCAGCACAGGAACGTAAGCGTTTTCAGTCATTTCAGAGTGGATGATCAACTCTTCAGAAATAATTGAAAACATTAGCGTGGACGCGGAGCGCACCGTTTTCGGATTAGTGTAGACGTAGCCTAGAACTATCCCAAACTAATCTCAAACCTATCCTAAATTTGGAGTTAAATTGGCAGTAAATGAGAAGCTCAACCTCTAAAATCCAACCTTAACTTTAGCGCTAAACTCCTAGTCCTTATCCTCTCCGGCAACATTCGAATCCCTTAATGTTACACAAGTTAGATGTCACATGGAATTTTGGCTTAACGTCTGATGCATATGGCACTAAAAGTGAAAACACTTCAGATAAGCGCTTATCGGGATCATCTAAATGCTGAATTTTGTTTGCAGCACAGAATGTCACAGTTTTACATACCGGTCTGTTATTGTGGCAACATTTCAAACCCCAAGTGTGATGCTGAAACGAAATGAACTTTGATAAGTTGTCTGACTTGTCGTTCATACGGCCACATGGGTGGGCTTTTACCATTGAAACCTGTCATGGATTCCAGACTCAGCCATTAGTCTTAATCTCTGGCCATGCAAGACTACACAAGCCCTGCTCTTTCAACATCTTTCAATCTAAAATCTGACTTTCTATTTCACATCATAACCCTGCCTAAACTCTAACCCCCTCTAGGCAACAATACTTTTAGCAAAACGAGAGAGAAAAGAACTGTCCTCATTTAAAACAAATGATGCCAAAAATTTTTTTCTCTGTACTGTAGTTCAGGTGTTAGAAATGCTTGCCAAAGCAAACTCTCAGGAAAAGTTTGCTCTGGCTGATAAACACAAAAATAACCATTGGTCTGAATACATAATAGGAAGGTGTTCTCTGGGCTCCACTCTTTCTTGTGTAAATTTTTCCTGATTTATTTCTTCTGTTCAGTCAGTCCAGATCAGACTCAATAAAAACATGGAGACACTGGATGGTTTTTGCAAATATGTCCAAAGCATTATCAATAGATTATTTATTAATGGCTGTTTTCCCAATGCTGTCATTATCATTATGTTTACTTTGTATTGAGAGGAAATTGTGCATAACATATTTACATATTCACATCACTAATCCGTAGTATAGCCAGTTTCAGGATGTTAACAATAACATAAATTTGACCTAACAAGGGGTCCACAATCCTCTTCCAGGAGAGACACTTTCCTGCTGAGTTTTGTTCAAGCAAACTTGCCTAGAAGTTTCTATTGGTCCTGAAGACTGTGGCTGGCTGGTTCCAGTGCGTTTAGTAAGGGCTAGAGCTAAATTCTGCTGAAAGGTGGCTCGCCAGAAACAAAACTGGACACCCCTGACCTAACCCAATCCTAACCCTGAAGTGTTAGCTCTGGTCCTTAGTCCAGAAATTCCAGACTTAAAATACTAACTCCAACCTCTAGTTCAAAGCTTGAACCTTAATCTCAATTTCTCATTTCTGTCCTTTATTCCCAACACCCTTCAACTCCAATTTCCTACCCAAACATTACTCCCAAAGCTAAACCTATTTATCAAATTTTAAAGTTACCTTAACTCTAATAATGTTTTCCTAAACAAAACTTTTAATGCCAATCCCTAATTGAGATCTGATATTTTTTTTGGATTAGGAAAATCCCACATGCTGTGTGTGCTGGTATCTAAAGGAGTTTAACACTAAAATTGGAGTGTTTAATAGCACGGTTGTTTGTCCAAGAATATGTACTTGGGCAAATCTTTTTAAGATAACAGCGAAAAACTTTACTTGACAATTATTAACTTCTGTGTTATATATTTAATTAAAATATGATGAAAATGATGTTGTGGTTCCAGGCTGCCAGAAAGGCCGTAAAATGGGTTACAAATGCTTCCTGGCATACCGTGTGTATGAGACTTATGCAGAAGCATCCAAGAAGTGTCAGGAGCGAGGAGGACGAATGGCTATGCCACGAGATCGCAAGGAGCAGGAGGCTTTGGCTGAATATGTGAAATCAGTATTCCACGGAAACTGGCCTGTGTGGCTTGGGATCAATGACGAGCGCTCTGAAGGCCTCTACCTATTTGAGGACACAACTCGCGTCACTTACTTCCAATGGAGGAAGCACTTTCTGTCAAGCCAGCCAGATGGTGGAAAACGAGAGAACTGTGTAGCCATGTCTTCAGATGATGGAGACTGGTGGGACACCTACTGTGAAAGACGCATGTACTATCTGTGCGAATTTGATGTTTGACTTTGATACTTTTTTAAATGGCTTCTAATTAAGATTTTTTTTTTTTTAAATATCAGGAGCAGCTATTAACTGTTTTAAAAATGATTGTTGCACAGGCAAAATTAGAGCTAGTGAATTTGATGATCCCATGAAATTGTTTGATAAATCTTTCCTGTTAACATTTTTCGCATTGATACAGGAAGTTAAAGCAGGACTCTGTAAAGGATTAGTTGGCTTTCAGAATAGAAATATGCGTATCCATAAAGAATTATGTAGTTACGATTGAAAAGTTTACGTGTGTCAAGAAAAAGTAGTACTGAATGTTATTTAAAATTTCTCCTTCAACGTTTGTCCAAAATTGTTGATTTTTTTTGTGGGTAAAAGGCATTTGATTCAGTCTTTACATGTTCACTTTAAAAATACTGGGTCTGTATTTCCACCTACTTCACACGTGACTACATAATGCATGAAGCTGACATGAATTTCTTGGATGACATGGGGGTGAGTAAATTATCAGGATTTTTTTATTCTGAAAGTGAACTGATTCTTTAACTTTCTGACCCCCTTAAATCCCAAAGCAATTCCATTGGTTGAGACTAATTTTACGCGCTATTATATACATGCAAATGTTAATGCCTTTTGAATTACGTATTACATACATGTATCATACTATATCACTGATGCTAAACAATGGTCAAATTAAAAATGTCTCTTATCGTTATGAATGTCATTAGCAAGCAAATGGGGAATGGGGGCCAGAGGAAGGGGATAGGATTCTCTCAGGAGTCATATATTGTAGGGTGTAGAGAAGAGAAGTACTGTATATTTTAAAAAGCATATATCTGCTAAAAGTTAACAAACCTTTAAAAAAATACACCATCCTATACTACTCCTAGACTGCTTGAAAGCTAATAAATTCCACACAGCTCCAATATTCATGGGATCTTAAAACCAAACTGGAAATATTTTGAGGATCATTGATTTGAAGATCATGGACAAATGAAAACATACAGAAATATAATAAATTATTTAATCTTTTTGATGTTTAATGTTTGTATTATTTCAAGGGTGGTCAGGATTTGACCTGGTTCTGACAACAATTACATTATTGCTTTTTTAGACATGTTCAAACCGTAACAGAAATTTGTTTTCTTTTTGTTCTTTATTGTTCTAAAATTCTTTGTAGTTATGGCTTGTTGGTTCAACCTTGTATTTGCTTCACTTGGCAACTACTGAAGCAGGCTTAAAGTGAAATAAGACTCTTGAGCTGTGCTGAATGGTGAATAAAAGTCTCTCACTCTGAAATTTTTTTTAATTTTTTTGGTAAATATTTACTGTTCACAGTTAAACAGCTTAATAAGATTACTTCATTTTATATATCTTGAAAAATTGTAAAATTAATGTAAACAAAACAAGTTTAGTTAATAATCTCATTTCATTTAATCAAGACACTGAAGTGTAAAATGGAGGTCAGACAGTAACTTAACGGATGAGAAGCTGTGATGACCAGAGGATGTAAATGCCCATCAGAAATGACTCTTCAATAGTGTATGAGCTTGAGTCAGATCTTCATCCATACAACCTCTGGGGGAGCTGTCTATCTGTGGAGCCATCCTATAGCAACACATTAAAAGCATGAAGTCAGTCACAGCATCTTTACACAAATTATTTACTACTGACTGATGTCCTAAATTCCCTAAAATGGTATTTGTTTTAATGTTTCCTTTAGTACGAGTCTCATACAGTATCAAAAATTTGCATTGGAAAAGAACAGATCTCCTCAATGCTGAACTGAAAGCCTGGAAAAGCTAATCTTACAAACTTTATTTTGGCCAAATGAATGAATAAATTCTGAGTCTGGCAAGACCATGAACGGGTATAACTTTTCAGGAACTGAAACATCTTATCAGGATGGCAAGGAAGCAAGTCAAGCAGTTTAGAAAGGCATATTAGAAAGGCAAAAGACCTTTTACTCCAGGAATGCTACGAATGAGCAGAGACGGCAGCCAGAATCTGTGTAACTGATGGTCTGTCCACAGGGCTTTTACACCGGTAGGAAAATATCACTTTACCATCCCGGTCCAGCACAAAATCACCAGCCATCTGAGAGAGACAAAGGGAGAGGGCTTTTAATCCATTTTCAAGAGTCCTAGACTACAGGGACACAAATGTTTATTCTATCACTGAGTATTATGCAATGTTTGGACTTTGTTTTTATGGATTTGGCACATTCCACAAATAGCCTGAATTTTGAAAAAACATTTTTCTTCTCATTGAACAAATCGTCATTCATAAAAACCTTATGGTTTACCTCAGGATGTCAAACGAAATACTATATCACCTGGGTTTTTTTTTATTGACTTTACATGAAGCTTATAGTTTCTACAACCTTTAGGATTAAATGCATTACCTAAATCAAGCTTATATGATCTAAACATTGTTGTTGTTTTGTATTTAAATGCAGTTTAAGCCCTGATTTATGTGAATGCATTTTCCGGCAATACTGTCTTGGCCATGTGTAGAAAGGGTTCAAATGATGTTACTTCTCGAGTGTCACACTTTTAAGGAATTTAATGTCAGTTAGTTAGGATTTAATAATGAACTGAATATTTATTTGACATTGATAGGCCAAAAACCGGACAACAAAGTATATCCTATTTGTGGAAAGATACATAAATATGGCTCAATTCCACTGCATTACTAGGCAGAGCCTGCAAAATGAAAGTTTTGTTGGGTGATTAGAGCCAAAGGAGTGTAATTTATGATACTATCATTGTATAACTGGCCCTATATTCAGTCTGACATTCTTCTTTTACTGCCCTTATGTCATCTAATCTGGGTAATAACAAACTTATGGATAGAAATGCAACTCATTACCCAAGTCAGAGTTGTATTCTTTTGTTCTGTGTGTGATATTTTTAATAAATGTTTGCATGTCACCTGAAAGACGTCATCGATGAACTGAGGTGGCACATCAGGGAATTGTCGGTTCATCATCAGAAATTTAGAGTAGTGCAGCATTACCCTAAACTTCATCACCTTGCTGAATGATGAACCCAGACTGAATGCTTGATACACCTGTGGCCCATCATGAACAGAAAAATCAGCACATATACATGCATGTGATCAGTGTTAATCTACAGTCAAGGGCAAGTATATCAGTATATAAGTCTTATTAGGAGGGTCATATGATGCAATTTCAAGGTTGTTGTTTTTTTTTTTTTCTACAAGCTGTTAGTCCATAGATAAGATCCCTAAAGTTGCAAAAACTAAAGTCTCAAAACCACAGCTATGACTTGTCCACACACCCCTAAAATGGCAAAAACACGCCCACACATCTTTGTGTGGGTTTATTTTCATAACATCACCCAAATGTTTAGGCAAAAGAAGGCAGAACTGTTATTCTCAATGTAGCGTTGTTGCCAGTGCCATGTTCTGGAGACACTGTGAAAATACTTTATTTGAGTGTGTTTACGGAAGACCGATTCCTGAAACCTGCAGAGCAGCCTATGCTGGCTGCGCACAGAAACTTTTCAGTAAGTTACCAGGGCTCTAGTGTGCGACCAATTTGAAGGTCTCCCCGAGGTTCAACAACAGACACACATTAAGGCCGGAACACACAAGCCAACAAAATGTATCGTGCCGCGTCGCATCCAGTATAGACCGCAGAATAGGTTCTATTGTTCGCTGGCGTCTGGTGTAGTTACAGTGAGAGGTGAGTAGCCTAGGCTCGTTAGATAAACAGAGTGGATGTAGTTGTGGATGATGAGAAAAGATGAAAAAAACGATTGAAAACTTATTTATAATGACTGTTAAGTTAAGGCGTGATCCGTCCGAGAATCATTTAAGCATAATTGTGCTTCAGATAAAGAACTTTATGTTGACCAGATTGTTACTCCGTGTCTACATCGGACCAGAACGGTGCAACGCGACAAAAATCAATATTGAAAATTTGCAAATGCAAAAAGTTAGGCCACATTTACACATGAATCGAATGTTTCCTCCCCTCCATCAACAACAACACACAACATCGTTTTCACAAAACTTACTGAATTTATATCAACCCGCACAAATACACTGTCGAGTGCCAAAATACCTATGCCAAACCTATGTTAATAGGGCCCTCACATGACGTTAAGCATTTTCTGCCGCATAATGTGACGTTTGAGAACGTAAAACCCTGTTTCTCTTAGTTGACACGGCAACACATAACGTCTCGGTTACGTATGTAACCCTCGTTCCCTGAAGAAGGGAACGGAGACGTCACGTCGGTGACCGACGAATA
>JAUCNO010000386.1:12557768-12582254 GCA_032353835.1 Enteromius viviparus | reverse complement strand
GTCCAAATGAATATCTTATCAATGCATTTTACTAATCAAAAATTACATTTTGATATGTTTACAGTAGGAATTTTACATAAAACTTCCATGGAACATGATCTTTACTTAATTTCCTAATGAATTTTGGCATAAAAAAAAATTCTATAATTTTGACCCATGCAATGTATTATTGGATATTGCTACAAATAAACCCCAGCGACTTAAGACTGGTTTTGCGGTCCAGGGTCACAGTTGGCTGTGTTAATAAACAGACAAAATTATGTATCTGTGTCCTGTTATTTATCTTTTGATATGCATTTCAGAAAAAAATGGTTAGGATTCAGGTGTTGTTGCAAATAGTGATTAATTATGATCAATCCACAGAAAATCCTAAATTAATTTGATTAAAAATTGTAATCATTTGACAGCCCTAATATATATACATATATACTGTATGCATGTATATATTTAAGGAAAATTTTACATTTATATTAAATATATTTATATATTATATAAATTATATGAATATATATACACAAAAATACAAATATTAAAGTAAATATTTTCTATATATGCCTTATGTGTGTGTGTATGTATATATAAATAATAAATATACACTGTATACACACATTTAAAAAAAAAAAAAAGCTTTATTCTGGATGTGATTAATCGTGATTAACAGGTTTGACAGGACTAGTCTTAGGAGACTTCTTTCAAAAATATTTGTAAAAAGTCTTTTTTATTCTAAATGTTTGACTGGCATTGTAAAACAAAAGACTGACCTGCAGACTCTTTTTGCCGTAGGCTATTCCCCGTCCATAGATGGCACTGACCAGCTCAGGATCTCCCTGGAGACAGAGGACAGCTCTTTTGTGAAAAAAGGGCTTATAACAAGTTCAAAATGACCAAACAATGAACTTCTTGTTCAACACTACTACTCAACCTACAAAAACTACTACTACTACTACTACTAACAAGGTAGTGTGTTTCTGTTAATATTTATTTAAAACTGATTGAACATAAAACGGCTCCTCTGAGCTGACCTGCTCTACATGAAACAGCTTGTGGTGCGTTCAAACCATGTCAGGAATTCTTTACAATATTACTTACTATAGCAACTCTATCAACGCTTCAAAAAATCTGTCTAATTTGACTAATTAAAAGAAAAAACACAATACAAGAAGTAATAGTAGAGCAAATGGATTTTAATAAGATTTTATATATAGTTTATTTTATTTAATAGCTACATCAACTGCAATAAACTATGATTTATATTGTTTGATTACTTTTAGATTATTTATGCATTAAGACACTAACAGTAGTCAGTCATAGGAATAATTAACTAGAAAGTTTACAAGATTGGAGCAGAGTAATTATGAGTTCTGCAAGAACGTGAATGCTTTTGACAAGTTAGAATCTTAAAATCACAGATTCTTCTTTTTTATTATTCGAAAAAATGGTAATATATCACGTGCAACAAAGCTAGAAACTTTACTTATGGAGGTGAAACCGGGGCCAGTGTTGATTTTAACACAAATAAACATTGTATCATTATGTATACTTCAGTCCCAACACAACTGACCTGTAGCAGTAATGAGAAGTGCTTGATAGCTTCATCATACAGGCCATTTCCAATGAGAACATAGCCAATGGCTAAAAGAAATACAAAACGGTGTTAGCAGAGCACGTCAACCCAAGACACACTTGCCAAAGTCAAAACAATGAGCTGACACACACCAAGTTCTTCATTGGTATTTTGGTTTTCCACAGCGAAAGGAAACCGACGCTGTTCGACAAACAACTTTGCCTGATTCTGTGGTGACAGAAAGAGAAAAAGAAAAACATGTCAGGAAGTAGGTCAACCTCTAGCAATCAATCCAACCCACCACTAGTTGCAAAAACAATGTGAAGAGACCCATAATTATGGAGGATGAGAAAAACACCTTTTTCGTCCTGGATAGGAAGTGTTTTGGTTTTGGCTTGACACACTTTTTTTAAAAAAAATTTTTTTTGAGTGTTTTAAGTGTTAAAGAGCAGGTGATGAAGGAATATTCACCTGAAAATTAACACTTACTGACTTCAGCAAAACAACAACGTTAATATTGCATATTATGATATTGCAACGTGTATATATTATTATATTTGTTTTGTATAATATATTATTGTATTGTATTGTTATTGTATAATATATACATAATATATATCATATTAATGTGTAATATTGCATATTAGAATATTGCAACGTGCATATTTTTTTGGTGCTTTTTATCATTTTAGAGATTAACAGCCCCCAAAAAAGTCTCACTTAATCTATAGTCTTCAAAGGTTCACTTCTGTGTTTAAGAGAAAGCAAGTCAAAACAAGAGTTAATAAAGAAGGACAGAGTTTCACTTTGGCCTGAACTAATCCTTTAACACTGTGCAATGTAATGCAAATGCAACTCACAAGGATTTTCTCTGCATTGAGTGAAAAGATGGACTCGCAGGGCGGGTTGCTCCCCTCTTCACAGTCCGGATCCTCCAGCTGCAGGATAGCTGACTCTGAGGGACCAAAAAACATATACCGGATGTGACAGATAAAAGGCTAACCAAAGGCTTGAACTAAATTTAATGATTGTTGTTTTCAAAACCATACAGCATATAGATCACTGCTTTCTGACTGGCTTTGCTGCAGAACTCAAATCAAGTGCAGACCAGATAGAGTAGCAAAATGCTCAGAAAATGACTAGTTAAAACATGTTATCCTCATTGAAAGTATCAAATGGCGTCTGGATTGTTTTTACCAAGTATAGTTTTGTCAATGGGTTTTAACAGGATACTTCACTCAAAAGTGAAGTTTCTCATCATTTCCTCAGCCTATATGGGTCTCTTTCTGCTGTCGAGAACAAAAGATGACATAGAGAAGAATGTTGGTAAACAAACAGCTGACGGTAGCCATTGACTTCCATAAAATAGAATATACACTATGGAAGTAAATGGTTACTGCCAACTGTCTGGGAACTTTCTTTTATTCTCAACAGAAGAAAGAAACTCATAGGGGTGTGAAGGAAAGAAAATGACAACATAAAAACATTTTCGGGTGTACTATCATGTTGAGAATGTCAACTAACTTTCCATTTTGACCTTTGTTTAACTGGCTAGCTGCTAAAGATCAAAAGATAAATCTGTTGCAACATACTGGAATGTCTGATTAAATCAACCTTGGATATCAACAACATTTATTTTGCT
Organism: Enteromius viviparus; assembly: GCA_032353835.1. Taxonomy (NCBI): domain Eukaryota; kingdom Metazoa; phylum Chordata; class Actinopteri; order Cypriniformes; family Cyprinidae; genus Enteromius; species Enteromius viviparus. The sequence goes on along the minus strand of JAUCNO010000386.1, from coordinate 12,579,048 downwards.
TTCTTGAATATTTGGAAATCTTATAGATAGCTGCACCACAGTCTTTCTTCCTCTACTTTTTAATCAACTATACAATTTTCTTTACATTGCATCATAATGTAAAGTATCCATCATAATGTAATGTATCCAATATGCATAATCATGTAATATTAGCTCAAATAGAAATTAAATTTGACACTAGACCATAAAATTTGCCATACGTGGCGCAGGTATATTTGTAGCAATAACCAACAATACAAAAATCAAGATATTAAGTAAAGATGATGAAGATATTATTTTGTACATTTCCTACAGATTAGTAACATGCATTGCTAAGAACTTCATCTGGACAACTTTAAAGGCAATTTTCTCAATATTTAGATTTTTTTGCACCCTCAGACTATTTTCAAATAGTTGTATCTCAGCCAAAATTGTCCTGTCCTAACAAACCAAATCAATGGAAAGCTTATTTATCCAGATTTTAAAAATGACCCTTATGACTGGTTTAAATGTCACAAATTACTTAATTCTGAAATTATTAAACAATTCACCAATAAGAGGTAACCTAACATTATCTCTTTATGTTATGTTCTTTTACATCATTTTCTTTCATTGTGTGTTACTAGGACTGTATTTCAACCGAAATAAAATACCAAGTCACCATGGTAATTAAAAAAAGCCGTGTTTACTTCCTATAGTTTATTGTTACTACTGAAAACAGTGGACTCCTGCTATATGTGTTTTCATGGCACTCATTTAAGTTACTTAAAATACCACTATCATCTCTAAACTACAATTGTAATGCCTAGCTACATCTGCTAAAACCAATGTTGAATTTGGCGACACCCAATAAAATGTTTTTTTTAGCAGTTAGAAGGACATGCATGAGTTTCTACAAGCATTTTTAGTATTTCTGCATGATGTGAGCTTCTGCTGTATGATGCGAGTTTTCCCTGTATACACTGAGTTTCTGCATGTATTATCCCGTCAAGCTCTTGTCACTGCAACGTTAAGCGGAAGAGAGTGAATCAGATGCACATTATATGCATCAAGACGTGGCAGAAGCTCACCGCAGTCCGCCGCATACTCCTCCCACTCGGCCGGAGAGCTACAGCCGTGCTTGTGAAGGTCGCTGTTGAAAAAAGTCAAGGTGGAGAAATACTCGCTGGACAAAATAGCTCCGCATAAGTGCAGCAGCGACAGAGCCGCCAGCACAACACCCCCGCCAGCAGGTGCCATGTTGTGAGTAATGTTATGGGCAGGTGAGGAACGGTGGATTTTGGGTTATGTAGTTGCCTGGAACTAAATCCATACTTCCGATAGTGGCGACGGAGAAGAAAAGAACTACATTTCCCGTCAAGAGCCTGATAAGCCCCGCCTCTTATAGAGGTTCAGGAAGCAGTAGGCGTGTTTTCACACTGTCATATTGAGAATGGCACCGGGATTGTTTAAATGCGTCGAGTGTAACGAAGATGCAAACGAACTGCATCGTGATTACAGCAACGGAATACTGAAGATAACCATATGTGTGAGTGCATCATAAAGTTCAGTTAGTTTAGTTAGTTTTCTCTCTTCTGTTGATGTAAGCATGCTCACAACATAGGCCTGAAGTATGCACATAATGAAGAGCACGTCAGTTTGTCACTGTTAAGTTACTTAGTTAATTTTTTAGTTCTTGCAAATTATTGTTATTGACAGCGTATTTTGTATTAAGAAATACATACATACGTACTATTATTTTACGCTGTAAAGCCATCTTTCACGAAATATATGCTTTTGAAATATAATTGGCTATCAGGCTACCCCAAACCAAATATTCTATGAAAAAATATGCATCTACAAACTATAAAATCAGTGTTTTAACCAAGAAAAAAATTGCTTTTCACAAACTGTCATTCAAAATTGAATCTAACTGATTTTTTTGTTTCTTTCTCTGCAGAGTTCATGCAAGAAGCCAGTTGACAAATACATTGAATATGATCCAGTTATTGTTCTGATAGATGCCACATTATGCAAAATCCAGGCCTTTAGACATATCCTCTTCAACACTGAGATCAATGTAATTACAACTTTTAGAATCAGTTTCTTTTAACAGCTTTGTAAAAAAATATGAGCATGCATGATGTATACTTTATACATGCATGCAAAGTATAGACAGCATAAATAGTATACAAAATATTATAACTGCCAACACAGCTTCTGTTTCTCTCTCTCTTTCTCTCTGTAGATCCACTGGAAGCTGTGTGTGTTCTTTCTGCTGTGTGAGGCATATCTGCGCTGGTCCCTCCTACAGGGGTCCCAGCCCAGCAATGACCCCGCTGATATCATCCGTTACACTAAAGAGTGGGAGTTTTACTGCATGTTTGCACTGGCTGCACTGGGTAATCATCGTTTGTAATGAAGTCAGGCACTGGCTAGTTAGAATTATTAAAATGAACTTTAATGAGTTGCTGGGTAACAGTGTAGGTCTGTCAAAAACAAACCCGATGATATTCATTTTTCAGTTTGTGGATGCAACGTGATATTTGTAATTGTCATGAAAATAATGGCATCCTGCTTATATTTTCCTTTTGCTAATGTTATGGACTGCTCTTGTTTTTATCACAGTAATGAGAATCTGAGAATGCATTTTGCACTTTAACTTAATGAGAATTAAGGGGAAAATATAAATAATTATCATTAAAATAATGTTACTATACAGAAATTGTTCTGTGTTCTTTGTGTTTTTCTAGAGTTGGCCGTGTTCTGCACAGGTGTGTTATTCGTTCTCTGGCTGGCCCAGCGCTGCCGTGGTTCACCCCTAGAACTCACTCCGCTCTTGAAGGCACTTTTGCTCTCCAGCTACGGCAAAGTGCTGTTAATTCCAGCTGTCATCTGGGAGCACGATTTCTCCCCGCTCTGCTTCAGCCTCATACGGCTGTTCGTCCTGACCTCCAATTCACAAGCCATAAGAGGTGAATAGCAACTTTTCTGGAATCCATACACACTGTGGATAACCATACACATTCTCTTTCACTTACATAAACACCCAGGGGCAAAGTGAAAAGTCCACATCACAATCACAGAACCAAAGTAAACACTTTCTCCTTCTCACACAGAGGATAGTATTGTTTAGAGAGGGCCATTGTTTGCGTAAGGTCTTCACGTCTGTGCTAACCACCCCCAGCGGTTTCTGTAGTGCGTGCAGATGGTTCACCAGCACTGTTATAGGGATATCAACAAAACATTAAGTGTATTTAAAGTACCCCGATTAACAAAGTGAAAGAAAACATCCTGCAAAGTTTTAAATCTGAAAGTACACCGTGTATAAAGTTATTGTCTCTAAAAAAGAAGAATCCACTCTGAATAATTGAAATAAGTTATTTTTAAAACAAGACCCAAGCCGTTTAATGTTAACGTCAATATGAAACATTAGCATATTGCACAACCCACATGTTGAGTGCACAGAACTGGGAAAACTTGATATCTGGATTGGTCTGATTGAAAATGTAAATTCATTATTTTTGCCATAAACACTATACTTTAAATGAAGTTGACCAATCACCATTTGAGGGTCGTTGAACAAATAAGGTACAAATAAATGCATATTATTAGAAAATGAAAGTGTTTTTTGACCTTGCATGCATTTCAAACAATTGTTTAGGACTCGCAAAACCTAAATATTAACCTTTCATAACCCATAATAGGGGCACTTTAATAAAAAATTGCCTAATAAAGTACTTGCCTTCAGGAGATCCAAGATGTAGGTGATTTTGTTTCTTTTTTAGAACAGATTTGGAGAAATTTATCATTGCGTCACTTGCTCTCCGCTGGATCCTCTGCATTTAATGGGTGCCTTCAGAGTCCAAACGCATCACAATAATCCACCAGTAATTTAAAGTAACCAAAAAATAGACTCGTTCCCATGTAACTATAGAAGAGTCAAGTTTTAAAAAGGAAAAATATTGAAACTCATTCTGAATCTGAAATACTTATCAGATTCAATTAACTATAGTAAGCTATGCTAAAAGAGCTACCGCCAGACCCGGAGAACAGCAAAACCCAACTTCCAAACTCAACTAACTCCAAAAAAAAAGTGTTTCCTTTAAAAACAAAGCCACCAGCTGAATTTTTGTAAATTCGTCATTAACGGATTGAGTGAATGAGTGATCTAGTCTGAATCAGGAGAGACGTCTGCACATATTAAGCACAGTTTTCGAGCAAAAACACTACACTATGTTGGAAAAAATTTAATAAGAGGACACTTTAAGGGAATGTTTTTAAAGTTTATGGACTGGTATTTTGGCCGGAGACTATGGTTTATACTAAAGCAAAATAGTCTATTTTTCTTAAAAACAGTTTTCAAGACTTTAATTGATGGACTGGAGTGGTGTGGATGACTTGTGGATTACTTTGGTGTTTTTATCAGCTGTTTTTAGTCTCGTTCTGACGGCACCCATTCACTTTCAACTTGGGTGGGCTCAGGGAGAGTACTGTTTTTGGGGTGGTCTTTTCATGACTATTCATTTTGGCACCTAAATGACTGCTAACCAAGACTTTCCCTCCAAGAAAGCACTTCAAAGTTAGTCCACTACATTGGGATTTTTCTAAAAATATATGCTGAAATCAAAAACTTCAAAGTGTGAGCAAATGTGGACACAGCTGAAAGATGCTTATATATATATAGACGCAATGTAGATATTTAGATATCTATGTAGATATTTCAGTGCTCTGCTATTCTTGTCATGTGGTGCAACCAAATATAATATAAAATAGATTAGAGAGACCCTTACGACTACATATGCACAGATATTTGGAGCATTATTGTCATGTGTTTTAAACTTAATTTCAAAAGGCATTTCCTTCATCACGGACGCTTTTTGCTTTTTCTATGTTTCAGTGATACTGAACTGCAGTCGGCGTCTGTCCCTCCTGGCGGTGTGTAGTGGCTTGCTGTTAGAGACATGGGCTGCCCAGACTTTAAAAACACTGCAAGTCTGTTCACAAGACTATCTGTCAATGCTGTAGTCTAGAAGAACACGAGAACTTCAGTCCAGGAGTCTGGGTGATAAATGGAAGCTCTACGAACCGAAGCAAAACATTCTTCATCGATGATTCAAGCCCTCCTTGCCATCGGCGAAGAAAGTTGAAATTACAAAACTGTTGTTTACCTTGTAAAATCTCGTTACTTCGGAAATGTTGTTTGATCAAGATGTTCCGCACAAAGGAATTCATTGGCAAGTCCAAGAGCAAAGAGCAAATTGTTTATCTTTGCTATGGTTACCGCGTGGTTATTACATGCTTATATGTCTGGTTTTATTAAGCTAACTCCATTTAAGACCAGTAATCTGTCTTGTGGGTTCTCTTCATATAGAAGAACTAGTTTGGGTTTGTATAGAGAAAGAACAAGCCTTTGCAATTTTTTACAAAATCCTGTATGTTTATAAAGACTATGAAGGCACAGCTTCACATTCCTGAGGGCTTTGTCAAATTCCTCAATTAGCTCTGCAGAGAGAAGACGTTAACTCAAATATACTACAGATGCCTGTGGACTAGTGTTGACACGAAACTGTAATGATCTGAATGCCATCTGTTTTTATTGGGTGCTTTATGTATGGACTTTCTTACTGATGTAATTCATCCCTGTTACATAAATGTGAAGTGTGGGCCTTCATGTGAACTTGTACAACTTGTTCTGATGAAACTCAGGGAATAAGTCCCGCACTTATTTGTGAAACTGAGTGTTTTGTAACGGTTTAGCTAAGGGGGATTGTGGTTAATAAAGGCTATGTTTGACGATTGTGGTATTGTTTCAGATGGGTGACTAAAATCCTCATTGGAATTTCAATACCACAAATCAGATGTTGATGCAAACTGAAGTTGGGTCTTATTGCATAACTTTTAAACCGATGTTTAGTAATGCAAAAGCAATAATGCTACAGAAGATTGAAGAGTGGACATTTCATAATCAGTCATTTCAGTGTGAAAGGAAAATATTGTAATATTTATTTTTACACACACATATAGTGAGTGTGTGTGTACTCATACATAAATATATTTAATATATATATATATTTTCTTATATATGCATGTGTTCGATTATTCATAATTATTTGCATCCAAAATAACATTTTGTTTACATTATATGTGTGTGTATATTTAATATGTATATATAAATACACACATGCATGTAAATATTTAAGGAAAAAATAACATTTACAATATAAAAAATTTCAAAATATATGCTGTATGTGTGTGTCTTTATATTAATAATAAATATACACAGTATCACACACATATGAGCAAAAACTTTTTGGATGCAATTAACCATTTGACAACACTACTATATATATATATACATACATACATACATACATACATTTTACTATACCTCATGCGTAGTATCTAGAATAATAATTATACATATATTAAGTGCTAAAAATAAGAAAATGAATTATAGGTAAATATTTTAAATTAGTGTTGTTTTTCAGTTTATGTTGTGGAAATATTGAATCCACACTGAATATATTCTGTCCTCTGAAGATTGTTATGACTAAACACAGGTCAGCGTGAAACGTCCACAAGTCAGAACAGGTTTTTAAATATCTTTGGTGCTTGATCACACTCTGGTATTTGTTGTCGTTCCTGACATAGGGTTTGGTTCAGGTCTGAAGAATCTCTGTGTGTCTGTTTCATAGACCAGTATTGTTTAACAGGAAAATAGCATGCTAAAATGAAATTATCCAATAAGCAGAGAATGTAAGGCTGGGCTGCGCTCAAATTAAAGTCAATTACTTTAAGTCAATCTTTCAATGCTGAATTGTTTTTCAGATGCCATCTGCGAAAATTCAGCATAAATTCACTCTCATCGTTTTCATGTGTATAAAGCAACAACTGGCCTTCTTCCCAACGATATGAAAACTAAACCCTTGAGCAAAGTGACTGTGGAAATAAATCTGCATGTGTATCTTGGCAGACTTTGTTTATCGTTTTGATGTTTCATTCCAAAAATCGCTGAAGTAAAAAAGTTTCATTGTGAAATAAATGCTTTCTCTAGTTCATGTTGGCCACAATCATTGGCAATCCTAGAAATTCTTTATAATTAAATATCTCTGAAGTATATTCCCATTTTAGCGTGACTAGGAGCATGATATATATATATATATATATATATATAGTGACCACTTCAATATAATCTCAAATAAACCCAGTGAAGTGCTGCATTGAACAGCTCTGTACTCTATTAATATTGCTTTAAAAGGGGGGTAGGGTGAGGGCAAAGGTCAGCTCAAACATGTCAAGAGTGACCCATACCCTAATTCTTCACAAAAATGACACACAAAAAAAGTTTTACAGTTTTAGTCACATTTTATTAATGTATTGTGGGTTACACTTCATACACTTTTGATAGTCCACTTTAGATATTCCACTAACTATAAGTAACTTTGTACCTACATGTCAACTGCTCAATAGCAACCATATGTCTTAGTAGACTGTTAGGGGTAGGTTCAGGGTGAGTAGAATAAGTTGACCTATACTTACAGTTAAAGTTTCTTCTGCACTTGTTGGATTTTGAGCAGGAAAATCCCTGATCAACGTGACGCAGACACGTTCAATAAAGATTACAGTAATCCAGCTCAATCTCCTGAACAGGTGCTTAGGCCCAAACTCTGAGGTGTGGATTTAGATTTACAGATTTAGCCCACAGCAATAAAACACCTTCATATGGAAACAATAAAGACGAGCATCTAACCTCGCTTTTGTTAAAGGACACTGCGTCAATATCCTTTTAAACGTTCTGAGATATCAGGTTAAAGAAAGCGCAGTTAAGCTTTGAGCAGCGCAATATCATATTATCATCAGTGGCTTGCAGCTGTGTCCAAAACATACCACGGCTATTATTCATCTCCTTAATATTCAGCATCTGCTTGTGACTTTTAATCCATTGTCAGTTCCTTGCAAATCAGGGCAAGGACTCAGTGTTCTGTCTATTTGTTATATGCCAATTAGTGCTGGACGCTATTCAAACAATGTGACTTTTGACACTGTAGCATATAAAACAGAACATCTCTGGCTCTGTTTAGATTGTTCTGAGGTCATGCTACAAGGGTTGAACTAAATGATGTTCATTTGTGTAGTCCACAGTGAAACTTATTGTCTGGATTCTCTAGTTTGTGAAGTTGGGTTGAGAAGAGGTTTGTACAAGCACTTACACTAAACATGGCAAGACTTTATCAAATAGACTATTTAACCAATGTCCTTTGACTTGAACATGGTAGTTGTGTTGGGTCAGAAAGCTCTCGGATTTCATAAAAAATATCTTAATTTGTGTTCTGAAGATAAACTAAGGTCTTATGGGTTTGGAACGACACGCAGATGAGTAATTAATAACAGGATTTTTTTTTTTTGGGTGAACTTTCCCTTTAACACATTAAATCCATTTTGTATTACATATAGTTTGGTAGTAAAAAAATTAAGTGTCGCATAATTATTTAAAGTGTTGCTTTTTTCACTTAATTGAGCTACCTGTAGGGACTACTCAACAGACATTAAAAAGTTAAGCCTAGACTAAATCCAGGACTAAAATGTTAATCCGGGCTGTTTTAACTGAAAGAAACTTACCCTGATTGATCTTAAAACATGTCAGTGATTTGTTTTGTCTTAAGTTGCACACCTGTAATGCATTTTTCTAAGGTGTGTTTATAAAAAGTATGAATGTCCTATTTGAACAAGGTCTAATCCTGTCTTATAGGCTAAGCCCTGTCTATGAAACCGAGCCTATAACTTTGTCCCACTGGGTAATGAACACATTCATCTTGAGCTTGCAGGAAATACGTCATGTACTGGTAGACAAGTGGTCAAGTGTGAAGGGCCCAAGCCTTAATTAGTTGTTTGAGGTGTGTTTATAGGGTTGGAGTGATACTTGGCAGGGCAGTGGCTCTCTGGGAACAAGCTTGTACACCACTGATCAAGATGAGCTTCAAACTACAACCAGGCTATAGGCTGATCACGTTCAATATGATCAAACCACTGTGGACAGTTTGGTAAGAAGAAAGAGCAGAATTATTTCTGCAACATCTCTGTTGTTATGGTAGATGTTCTGAATACTGCCTATGTTTCAGGTTTTCACATTTAGTTCACATTAAGTGATTTTATATTCATACAATGAGAACTGTATGAAAATCTAAACTTTTTAGGGAACAAAAATGAGGTGTAAGTATTAAGGTTCACCCCTTGTCAATGGGGTGTTAGCAGATTGTTTATTCAACTGAATACATCAGTACTGTCATGTGGTGCTCTGTAATAACTGTCAGTGTTCCATAACAAACACACACTGTACATTATCTGTGCCCCAATTCAGACACTACTTCAAAGACCGAATATGTCACAGATAGCATTGGGATGAAGGCTGTTTGAACTTTTCTGAATGCAGCCTCAATATGCTTCTTTTACTTTTTGAAGAAAAATGTTGAATTAACCGTTTTTTGTAATTTAAAAAGATTACATTACATCAACATGGTAAGAGGTTTCGAATATCTAACGACACAAATGTTACAAAATAAATGTCACTAGGATGTGATTTAATAGCTAGTTTGGGCTACTTTTTAATATGCGCATATATAGACCCAAGGGGAGTATTTCTAGGTTGTGAACCCTGTTTGGCTTTTTAACAGCTGAATGCAACTCCAAACATGCAGTACAAACATTACTGCAACTCTTACCATTTAACAGCTAATTCTTTGAATGCTTTGTGGCCAAAAAGGTCTGAACTTTAAAGGTCAGCTTTCTTTAAAGGACAGTCCCTGAACTGGGACACAGTCATGTCAACACCCGACCTCTTTTAATTTAGCCAGATAATTCAAGTTTGGCAGGATGGTCAAATGATACATCAAAAACATAGAAAGTTTTGAGTGGTTTGGTTATTGGAAGCAATATTCCACAGAATGAGCTGTGCATTTTGGCATATGTACAGTGCCCTCCACTAATATTGGCACCCTTGGTAAATCTGAGCAAAGGTGGCTGTGAAAATATATCTGCATTGTTTATCCTTTTGATCTTTCGTTCAACAAAATGTACAAAATTCTAACCTTTTATTGAATTAAAACAATGGAAATGGGGAGAAAATCTCATGATGAAATAAATGTTGGCCACAATTATTGGCACCCCTAGAATTTTTTGAGTATATTCCCATTCATATTCACAATTTTGAGCACTCCAGGGGGATTATGAACATGAAAATATCCAGCCCTGGCTTTCTGTTTCACAGAAATATATATAGGAGGGACAACAAAGCCCAAAATCCCTTAATCATCAACACAATGAGAAAAACCAAAGACTATATATTTTTTATATGCTGCAAAAGATAATTGAGCTTCACAAATTAGTGAAGTGGCTTTAAGAAAAGAGCTAGAGCAGGGAAAATTTACATTTCCACCGTAAGGCAAAATAAACAACTGGAATTAAGTATAAAAAGTCATGTGACAACAATGCAGCGATTATTTTGGAAAGCCACTTTGCTGGTTTCTGTTGTTTTGTTTTTTTATTAATAAATAAAGGTATTTATTTGTGGTAAAATAATTAATCGCAATTAATTTCATCCACATTAAAGGTTTTTGTGTGTATATTTGTGTAATTATTATGTATATATATATATATATATATATATATATAAATTCACTCACACATGCAGTTTTTTTTTCTTTTTAAATTTACATTTATATATTTCTATTAATATATATAAATTTATTACTATTTATTTATATTTCTTAAATATATACATGCATGTTTTATTTTTAAATTATATACAGTACACATCCATATGTATACAAATGTTTTTATTTTGGATGCGATTAATGGCGATTAATCGTTTCACAGCATCAGCATTTACTTCATAACTATGTTGATATTTATATTGAACAAAGAATTTGAACACTAAAATTTTAAAGTGATGTAAAAACCCATAAAAACCAGATGGACCATACATTATTACATTTATTTAACATTGCTAACACACACAATAAAACATACAAAAGGATCATTCCTGCATCAATGATCAGTTTAAACCTCACATATGCAACCCGATAATGTAGCATCTCTGTATGCAAAACTGCAGAAATTATATCACGACCAGCCACAGAGATCAAACGGGCAACTTTCACTGACTTCTATGCAAATTACAAAAAACCGAGTGGGAATTTCCAAGCAGGATCACAGCAATAAATCACCGCAGGGTGGAAGATAATGAGATGGGTGGTGAGCAGACATTTTCTGGGTGGAAAGTCTTCTGTTAATGAGAGAGACTGAAATGGATGCATGAAGATGCTGAATGTAGATATGAAATAGCATGATAACAGAGATGGCAAAAACACCTGGGTTCAAAGCCAAGGTGCGTCAAGGCACGACGTGTGGAGTTCAGTGCTGATTTTGGTAAAAGCACCTTAAGCCTTGCCGGCTGCATAACATTTTTCAATTTTTTTCTCTCAGAATTGAAGGTAATATACTGGAAGAGTGTGTAACACTGGATTTGTATAAATGCTGGGAAGAAAAATAGCCACTTGTTTGTGTTTGCTGGTGTGAGCTCGAACACAATAGAGGTAGAAGACATTCTCTCTCGGCTGATATTAATATTCTTGTAGAGGCAACATGCTCTGATGTTATCAATTACAGAATTAGATGATCCAGAATTTCGAGGCATTCGATTCACCAACACATCAAGAAAATGTTACATTGTATAAAATGCTTACATTATGGCATATTATATGCACACACTGAACTTGCCAAGAGTTTATTACTGTATCTCACATTATGAATACAGGTGACCTTATGCGTGTCACTTGAGCAAAAAGAGACACGATGACACTCCCATGATATGCACTGAGAGGAAGTTCAAGCACAATGGAAGACTGAATCCAAGCAACAATTATAATAAATAAAACATCTACTATACATGATCTAGAATAGGTTTACACAAGGTGAGAAGTAAATACTATGGAAATGTTATGGAGCTGGTTATCGATTTACTTATATGTTTATAATGACTTACACAATACATAATGCAATGAGCAAACTGGGACATTGCGTTTTGTTTTGGTGATGCTGTCACAAGCTCTTTGTGCTGGTTATACCCTGGATTACATTTCAGCAAACAATAGGTAGCATTTCCAGCATATTCAGAATTCTAATTTTTCAATAAAAACACAACCCTGTCTTTTGCAAGCACCCAGCGAGCGACCGCTCGACAAGACTTTTCTGAATTCAGAAGGGTGAAGCATCAAACAAAAGTCTATAAATTCATCAACGCAAGTTTAACATGATTTCCTGTAAACATCATAATGAAATGATATGCTTCCCCCCTTATAAAAAAGATCTTATAAAATTTCCTATGTTGATTAAATCAGGAAGAAAAAAAAAATACTATGCAGAATATTATACAATAAATAATAATTTTCCAATTATATGTCCTATAGAAAGAGTCTGCTGTAAATCTAAACAATGCCAGCAAACTACATTATGGCACAGCTTGTTTTGATTAAAGAATAAAAGTCAAGTGATTTAGATTGTGATATGGAACGAGTCGTGTATCCAGCTGTCTTTGGGTGTCCCATTTTTAGGAGATGTGTCGTTTCCATCTGGCGTTTCGGCTGGTGTCATACCGGACTCAGTATAATATTCCTCATCTTCGTCGAAATAACCGTTCTCTATCCCGTAGGGTCCATCCGCACTGGACACAGCGGAGAGGTCCTGGCAGCTGCCCTTGTACTCCTGGATGGACTCGTGAAGGGACCAGAGCTGACAGAGCAGGGACATGTCCTGCTGCCGCAAACCCACCTGCGCAAACAAACTCTAGTGAGTGCTTATGGAAACACTAAAGGGGCAACACATTGCATGCTAGAACAAAGTGACTCGAAATCAAGCTCTGTGGTGTTTCTCACATAATGCATATTCGATGTTTGCGTTCCAAACATTATGTTCTTCAGGTTTAGCTTTGTTTTGATATTGTAATGATTTGATCTCTTCCCAGGAAAATGTCACAACAAAAGGTAATGCACAAAAATAGACCAAAACCTGTTGTTTTTAAACAGTTGGGAACCACAGAAGTGTTCATATATATATATATATATTAAAATAATAATAATAAAATAAATGTATAATTATAAATTATAAACGAACACACATATTTTTGTTCATCACACGTGAGACTGAACAAAAACGACCAGTCATCACTGGCGCATTTGAAAAAATCTGGGAATCAAATGAGTGTTAAACAAACTAACAAAAAAAAAACAAGCGCAATCTGATCATACGACACATTGTTGGGAATCCCATTCTAACTGAATACTTTTCAGGGTCAGGTTCAAATCATTTGAAGCGAGTGTTTTTGGCCATTACAGGCAAGTTGCGAACATTCGAATCGATTCGCGTTCCAAAAACATTCTATCCGTGACTATGTTATCCGAGCATGTTGACTAGGCAGGAAGGTCACTAGCCTTTCAAACATAGGCACTGACAAGTTAAATGAACGCCTGCAGTCGGGAGAACAGCTGTTGCTTACTATTCTGTACCCTTACCATCTCTTTTCTGAGCAAAGCGAGGGCGGCATCCAGGTTTGCTGGTTTATTCGCCAGCAGATTGTCGGTGTTATTCCTTCCTCGGCTCAAGTCGTCCTGAATCATGGTCTTCTTCACGTACATCCTCTCCATCTCTCTCCACGAGCCGCCGCTGGAGTTAAGCAGACCGCTGAGGCTCTTGGGCAGCGGCGGCAGACCCTCAATACAGGCCAGCATACCGCCCGCTGCTCCATTCCCAACCTTGCCATTCATACTAACATTCACAAATAGGACGCTCTGTTTACAGACGAGTGTACAGTAACGGCATGTGATAATTTTCTTAAAGACCTTTACACCCTGACGTCGAAAAACCCATGTAACAGCCAACGCTCCGAACAACACTATAATCTGTGAGGCTGGAACTCTGCTCGCACTTCCTGTCGCTTTAAAGAGACCCAAAGCAGACTGGGCGTGGCCGCAGATGACGGACAGCGAGGTCATTGAATATTCATGAGAATTAAGTTCTGAATTAATCTTTTCTTCTGATCAAAGCGCAGCCAGAGCTATTGTGTGGTAACCTACATTTTTATCACATGTATGACATTGTTATCATTTAATTTGATTTGATCTTTTAAATTAACTAAATATTATTACGATTTGCTACTGATCAGTTTGGGGGAAAGACACAAACAAAAAAAAAACACAATAATTTTAAGAAAAACAACACAAATACACACACAATATACATTTTGATCAAAATGTAATCTGATCAAAGTGCAGATTTGTGGTAACCTACATATTCATCACATATATAATATTTACATGTATAACCTGCTTAAACCCCCCCAAAACGTTCATTTTAAAAATAAATAAAAAGTAAAACAACACATAAATTAATGTATAAATAAACCCCAAAGATTTTCGCAATCACAAAAACTCTTTTTTTTGTAGTCATTTTTTTTTTGTAAAAATATAAATAAATGAATGAATAAAGATAAATAAAGTAAATAAAAATAAATATAAAATAAAAATTCTTCAAAATACGTAGTTATTTATAAACAAATTAAAATATGTTCACTTTAAGTAGTGCTACAAAACGCAGGCTGCATTTATAGATACAAATGTGCTGCATTTATGTTGTAATTTAGCATTGGTGTTTTGATTACTGGGTTAAATCCAGATCACAGTCCTCTAATGGCAGCTCAGACCTTGGCTTGAGGAGCACATGGGCAGGAAATGGCCAGATGAATTGACTCAGGGTGAGGTCAGGGCCGGAATCCTGACGCAGAACAAAGGTGTCAGCAGAGGGCAGATGGTGAGCACGAGCAGCCACAGACCCGCCCCTTGGACACACACCCAGCTGCAGCTGGACACAAAGCAATGACATGAGGCCAGTACAAAGACATCATGTGCACACACACACACACACACACACAAAGATAAAGCTGCTAAACTTCACGGCCTCCTTTACCAGTCAAACAAATGCATACACATAACGAACACAACAAACCCTGCTGAAACTATTATAATCTTTGGATTCTCTTGAGAATAGTGCGGCAGGATAAAGATCTGACCATCAGGACATTCTGTCATGACAATAGAGCCAAACAATTCACTTTTAACAGGCTCTTGTGTCATTTTTTTCTGTACAGTGTCAACACAAGAAACACATTATAATGAATAGTACTACGATATTCTGCTCGGGTAAATTTGCCTTTTTTTCATGCCGTAAATGGGTCAAATATTAAATAATTTTCAGTCTTCGACCATTTCCCAGAAAGTGACATAACTTTTAGTGGCAAAATAACAGTTATGTGCAATATTTATGTGGCATTCATTGGTTTGTGTTTACTGGTAAATAAAATGACACAAAAACCAGTATGATAATCACATTTTTGAAGATGAAATGATTTGCTACTCTTACAATGCCTGTAATTTAGCTTGACCACAGCATATATTGCAAGGAGCTGTTCACACTGTACATGTTTCTATATTCCACTACGCTGTTTTCCTATGTAACCACATGGACGTGTTTGAAAAGTTCAAAAGGCAAAGGATTTGAACTACTAAAAAACATCCTTTTTTTCAGTTTATTATCTTCTGGATTGTCTTATTGTCTCGAGACAATTCTACGTTAATGTTTTTGGGCATCACAACTAGTTTTGAACATTTGAATATCAAAAACACGTTTAAAACATCTGGGGGCGGTTTCCCGGTTAGGAATTAGATTAAATCAGGACTAGACCTTTGCTAATTTAGGACATTTAAGAATATTTAGAAACATGTCTTACAAAAACGCATCATCTGTGAGCATTTTAAGACCAAACAATGGCAATAATGTATTTAAGATACTGTATCTCTGTGCAAGCTTTTTCGAGTTTAGACAGCTCTTAACATTTATTTTAATCTAGGACTAGTCTTAAACCCTGTTCGGGAAACTGCCCCATTATGTATTAATATTAAGCTCCTTCCGAACAGCCAAACATGCTTTGAACTCTTTTTGCGTTTTAAAAACATGGTGCTCAAGTTCTACTTTTTAAAATCATGTCTTGAGATAAATCAGATAAATAAAAAGTGAGCATTTTGGTCCATGATACATAGTTGCAAAAATTCAAATCAAACGATTTTAATCAAGTCATTTTTAAAACGTTCAATATGAACATAATCTTTTTTTTTTAAACTTTCAAATCAGTTTGAACATTTTTTTAAAACACATTTTGTGTAAATGTTCCCCAAGTCTAATTTATTCTGTAAAAACACTTTTTTTTTTTTTTTTTTTACAAAAAAGCATATTTACTCTATATTTAAAATAAATACCAGAAATGTAAAACTCAATGACAACACACTTAAAAGTTCTCAATTTTTCAACTAGAGCGTTTCAAAAAGACAAAAACATACATAATTGAACATTTATTTAAACAAAGTTAATAACAACTGTTTACATACAAATATTTATAAACACTTAATAAACTTCTTAATTTAATGTTAAAACAGTATAAAAATAAAACCATTTTTAAACTGCTAAATTGGCAAACTTTAAACTGTGCAAAGTTTTCACTCCCAACAGGGAACCAGGCATTAACAGCACGTTTTTCCTTGAGAACCTGTAGTGCATGTTAAAACCACATGCATACATAAGAAATGACATCACTGCAAACCAATGTGTCCTGCCTTTTTTTTAACGTAAATCAACGTTACGTGCATAGGCCTATAAGTGAACCAAAATAACATCGGCGTGATTTACGTGTAACCCGAGCAGCGTGCGCTCGTCATCAGCCATTGTTTGTTTGTTTGAAAGGTGCGTCGCTGTAACAATGCTCGTGACTTAACAATACATCTTCACTATTATTACATCACAGGGTTTTAACCTGCACACCCAATATTCACTTTTGGGTGGGGTTAATTCCTCTAGGACACAAAGTAGATGTGAAATTATTATGCAGAAGGTGGCACAAGCTCCGCCCCCCCACTCACAGGCCAACCTGCTATAGCTATTATTGATGACACCGAATGAAAGCGACCTTCCAAAGCCTGATCCGGCAGAAAGCTAAGCACATCTAAATCCCACAGCGAACAGCGAAATTCAGTACTGCTGATTCGCCATAAACTACAGATATCAACCCACACAAGGACAGCGAGTGACACCTCTTTAAACCACTTGCTCCATTTCAGCTAAACTATCAATCACAACATTCTTCCCGTGACGCAAAAATGAGGTAGAAAAAAATATGGCGCGCTTTGTAGACTTCGGTGACTTGTGAATTTCTTATAAAAACCATCACTTATTACACTGAAATTAAAATATCTCAATAATATGACAATCTTTAATCTTTCTATTTAAAACTATACCTGAGCAATGGAATATCACAGTAAACACCTCTCCTAACTTTATTAAAACCCTACATCCTGTACTTTCTCTCAGAAATTAAGACAGACAGGAATCCAGATGGTCATTTATTGTGGACTCTGGGACTTTGAGGCAGCACACGGGGCAGTGGACGCTGATCTGGACTGGAGGAGGATTGTTAGCTTGCAGAATGGCGTCTTCCACCTCCTCTCTCTGCTGTGCTGTGGACGTGGAGGACTTGGCGTTTGTCTGCTGGAAGTAATCAAAGGTATGTTCAGATTTATGGTCGTCCCACGATCTCTTCTTGGCTCCCGAAGGTGTTGTCCCTGATGTCCTGGGGCTGCCGATGCTTCTAGGGCTTGGAAAGTTGGATTCTGGCTTTTTGGAGGCTCCAAAGTGCTTGGAACCGGACCCTGAAGAAACTAAAGTATGTGAACTTTGGGGACCGCCAGTGTTTCGGAGTCCTGAGCTTGAAGCTTCTGATCCAAGTTTTTGGTTACTTCCCAAGAGCTTAGAAAAGTAACCCGGTGTTCCAGTTGCAGACTTTTGGGGACTTCCTAAAGTTTTTGACTGCGAATCTTGGAATTTCGAAGTTTGAGCACTGCTGCCGAAATATTTGGAGAGATGTGGCTCTGGTTTTGGCACCGTGGTGCTGTATTTGTGATGGTTATTGATCAGGCTAGTTTGCCCGTCTAAGGCACTAGATGAAGTCGGTCCATTGCATTTAGCAGGGTTTGCTGCTGAGGCGTCTGCGGCAGGTTTGGAGGAACTAGCACCACTGACTCCTCTCTCTGGAGATTTGAGGACTATGGCCTGGAAGAGATCTCGCACTGACCTCTGCTTGCCTTTTAAGTCACTGACTTTGGAAATTCTCACAGGCGAGCCGTTGACGTTGACGAAGGCATTAGTGTTACCAACAGACTTTCTGCGGGGAATATTCAATGCACCTGAGCTGACTCTTTTGGACGTGTTTGTCTCGATGGGCCGCAGTCTTGGAAGGAGCGGTGAGTCAGGAGGAGAGGCGAGAGGTTCGGGTTGAGCTTTAGGAGGACTCTGCATGTTTGTGGAAGTCTGTGCATTCCCTCCAAGAACAAACCCTTTCCCACTGAATGGAATGACATTTCTGATGTCTTGTGAGCCAGACCCTGCAACACAATACATATATTTCAGTCATTTAAAGATAAAATGTGATTTTCTTGAGAATTGTACAATATGGGGCTATCAAAACATTGCTCTTTGCTTGTTTGAGTAGCTCCATACAGCAACACTGGCTCGACCAAAGCAATAAGTTTGGGGTGTGATCTGTTTGTATAACCAACGGCAGAGAGGTTTTGTGTTCAAGAGGTGCATTCACATCTTTGTACAATTCATATTACTTATAAACTCTGAGAGCTACCACTAGACCTCCTCAACATCATATGGAACAACTTACAATGGCAGCAGCTCCAAAATGATGGGACAGCACAATATAATTTTATGTAGCTAGTTGTATTCAGGTTTATTAAGCATAATTGTTTGTTGTTGTTGTAATAGAGTTTTGTCTGATTACTAAAATTGCACAATTATTTACATTATGGCATTAACACTGCTGCCACAAAGCACCATACTGCCCTGAATGGTGTAATAGTAATTATGAAAACAACAACAACAACAACAAGGTGCTACTGTAGTATTATTTATAACTATTTTGAAATGTATTTGAAAAATTAACTGTTATACAGTAGGTGGCACCATTGCACATCTTCTGAAAGTGTTTTGAATTTTTGAATCAAAACAGGCGAAGAAGCAAAAAAGTGATCACATTGGTAAAAATTTTGTGAAAATGACCAAAAATGCTGCATTCGAAAAAGCACTGATGGGAAAAGAGATAATAATGTGAGAATATCGACTGGATCACCTGCTGTACTGCTTGGAGGCTTTGAATTATTGGAGGTCTCCTTGGAAGAATTCTTGTCTTTCTTTTTAGCGGTTTTGTCTGTTTTCCCATAATTCTCTGGCTCTTTGATTTTGGTGTATGTTCCACCGCAAGTCCTCTGGTGCTCAGCCCACCAGGGGTCTCTGGCTGAGGGGGGTCTGTTCATCGCACGCTTTACGTATCCAAAGAAGGGTTTACGATTCTGACACGGCCCGTTACAGCGCCACCAGTGCTGCCTGTACACATCCACCTCATCGTGAAAGGAGTGATATATCTGTGAAAAGATTTTTTTTTTTTAAATCACATAATGCCATAATGTTTGCAGGTCCAAACATCTACTCTGTTTCAACTGAGAAAACTCTCAACAGCCATTTATGAGCAATATATATTTACAACACATCTTTAAGCTAAGTTTTTTTTCTAAAGCTTATGGTCTATGCTACAAGTTTCCGGTGTCCTAGTAGTCCTGTTTTAATGGTTAATAAAAGATGTCTCACTGTGCGCTTTTTTGATTGTGCTACAACACATTTTTTTGTAAGTATACGCACCATTTAAGTTTGCTTTAGGGATATGATAAGGCATTTGGACCCTGGAAACAGTGACGTCAAATTGGATATTTTATACCGAATACTGGAATTGTATCTTACAGTGATGTTGGTGCCACTTGCTTGGTTGATTCTGTTCATGTGTTTGCAGAACTCTGGACCATGGCCATCTCGGTCTCTGTTGTTTTGAGTCACAAAGAGCAGAGCGTGGATCATCTCATGAAGAAGAGTCTGTGGAAAGAAACAGTAACATTAAAATCAAGCTGCAGCTGATCAAGAAATACATTTAAGGTGCATTATCTGACAGAAAATGAAAAACACAATAAAAGTAAATGGAATTTTAATTCCCCCACTTAGCTTTTATTTCGAGGCCAAAACTGGGCGAAAATGTGCAATTTAGATCAAAAATCATTTAATTATTTATGTTGCCAAAATGTAATATGAAAACGGAATAGCTTGTAAACTTTTTTATTATAGTATAACAGATTTTTTTTTTATTAACGTAAAATGCATATAGACCTACTGTAAATATCATTTATCACTCAGTAACTCCCAATAATATATCTTATTAAGATTATAATTGTAATGTGTATGTGGCTTTTATTGTGGGGGCAGAACCAAATGCAAAGCAATACAAAGAAGACTAAAACATAATAGATTCTCACTTTAAAACCAATGTTATCTATTTTAGTTATTTTTAGAGAGTAAGTAAACCTAAACTGCATATAATGCTCATCTTGAAATATTTTATTTTATTCTAAAATGTTGTTCTAACATTTTATATTGTATTACCAACCAATAAGGCTGTTTGCTACATGGTTACAATATTGTCACAATGGAAAAACCCAATGGAAAGATAACCAGTAAAAGAGGAAAAGAAAAAAACACATCTTACAGGAATAGTTCATCCAAAAATTCAAAGCTGTATGAAATTCATACTATTAATTTCTTTGTTCTGCCGAACACAAAGGAAAATATTTTTAAAAAGTTTGTAACCAGGGGGGGCGTTTCCCAAAAACATGGTTAGCCTACTATGGTCGCAAGTTCTGTCGTTACCAGCACAGTTTAAAGATTCTGTGTTTCCCGAACGCATAGTTCAAACGAACATTCGCAGTTAACGTCACAAGCGCTTGTGGTTTGAACTACAGCACTGGACCTGTGGTTAGAAGCATAGTTTGTTGTTGGTAAGAAAACATGGGCTTTAATAAATATGCTATTGGGCACAAGAAGCAAACTAACATGCATTACTATCTTTATCTTCCATTCTATCTAAATATAAAATGCATTTTTAGTTACTTATTTTTGCACGTCCGCTCTAAACGCTTTTTTTGAAAAGTGCGCATGTGCATAAAAGGC
The DNA here is from genome assembly GCA_032353835.1 of Enteromius viviparus. Classification (NCBI taxonomy): domain Eukaryota; kingdom Metazoa; phylum Chordata; class Actinopteri; order Cypriniformes; family Cyprinidae; genus Enteromius; species Enteromius viviparus. The sequence goes on along the minus strand of JAUCNO010000386.1, from coordinate 12,557,880 downwards.
TAAGGGAACCTCGGAGTATGACGTAAAAGGGAACCCGATGATTCAAAGATCAAATAAAGCAAAATGACAGTGAACAAAAATAATAAATTAGTCAATATGTGTCATGTTCAAT
>JAUCNO010000386.1:12522184-12539973 GCA_032353835.1 Enteromius viviparus | reverse complement strand
GATTGGCCCGAGCCTGATGAGATCCAGGTGTCCTCCATGTGTTGCCAGGGCGACGCTGATACTGACTCGTCACAGTACGTAACCTAGACGTTTTTAATACAGTTTGTAATTTGCCATTGTTAGCAGCAAATGCCTGATCTGACACCATTCGCGGCACACTCCATGCTTAATATCTCTCTGGATTGGCTGATGATGTGTATTATAGTACAGAATACACTGTTTCAATGGTATATGGGGACAGTTTATATGAGGCTGTCAGAGCACATACCCACAATGCCTGCAAGAATGCATGACCACAGTATCTCACTGAGTCTGCAATTCATCCTCTCTGAATCCTTTGTGCCTTGTCATTTTATTTGTACAGGAATCCCTCGGTTCCATACCACTCCATGCCAGATAGAAGAGTGGAGACAGCATTTGTAATGAAATATGGTCTTTAAGAGATTTCAGCTTGAAGGTAGGAGAAATGATGAGGGCACTTTAAAGTGCAAAATAAATTAGGAAAAAGAGTCAACTTTTACCATACTAACATAAATTAAGAGAGAACTGAAACCTATCCAAGATGTTCTGGTAAGAGGTCACCACTGTGGACATTTCTTTCTTGAGAAACCAATATGAATCATGTGGCTTATCTAACGTCTGCTAACAGCTGCATTCAGAGCCAGTAACGTAAAACTGGGCTTTTATGACCACAGTGACTGTTCACACCGACTCGGGCCAGAAGTTTATCCTCATTACGCAAACACTCGAGCTCGGCAGGTTGAGAGCTATCAACGACTTTGCCAGACCTCCACTCACCTGCATTATCTAATGAACTCCAGGACACTGCATATACAGCCAAGCCAAGCATCTATTAAACACATTTGTTAAATTTCCATTTTCTGCAGTGACTCATGAAGCTGATACATCAAGCCTGATTTTAAGATAGCGAAACCCTATTTCTCTCGAACTACATCCTGTCAGTGTGATTTAAATGCACATGCATGGCTGAGATGTCTGCAGGGCTTTATCTCCGTGAGTTTCTTCTGCTTTTTGTGAATATGCCAGATTCTCTAAAACAAATACTTTAAAGGAACAGTTCACCCAAAAATTAACATTTGCTGAAAAAGTACTCATCCTCAGGCCATTCAAGATTTTGAGAAATTTAGCATTTCATTATGTGCATTATTGAATGAGTCCCATCAAAATTAGAGTCCAAACAACTGATAAAAAACATAATAATAATACACAAGACTCTACACATTTTTTTTTCCTCTTTGGCTTGCACCTAAAATTCTAGTTATTTATTCATAAAAGACATTCATTGCTTTCTCCAGCGAAAACTCGCCCTGTCTAAATTAGGAGCTTAAGCCCTATTAACAAGTGAAAACTGATACCAGTGCACTGAAGCAACGTTTGTGGATAGTCAATTCGATCATTGCGAGCAGATGACTTTCGCGAGACAGCTCCCCTTGCGTCCTTCCCACAGCATCTTGTTAAACTGTAAAAGTTTTTCAACTGCCGTGGTGAGGCGCCTGGGGGACTTCCAAGTGTCCATTCAGAATGTTCCATCAGGTGTAACATCCCGCGGACTTCTGATGCACCACATAGTCCCGTGGTCCTCCCGGAGCTACCCCCATAACAGGTCCCTCAGGTTAAGCGCACTGTTGCAGTGCAGTTATGCCCACACGGCGCTTCGGGCAGTCGAAGCCAGTCACAACTTCCGTCCAAGGCAGGAGAGCTTTCGTTCGCTCTCGCAGGCCGAGCCGATTGTGCTGCCGGGCAGTCTGCCACCGCCTTGCATGCTGTGGCAATGCTGCAGATCTACCAGGCTAAAGCGTTGAAACAGCTGCACGAGAGCAGTCCTGATCAAGGATAACCGCTTCCCAGCACCTTCGCGGTGGTTGATACAGACGGTACGCTTCGGCTATGCGATTCAGATCGTCAAGCGCCCGCCCATGTACCGTGGCATTCGTTCGGACAGCGATGCTGCCTTCCTGCGTGCAGAGGTTGCTGTCCTACTGGCGAAGGAAGCAATCGAGCCCGTCCCTCCAACCGAGATGAGGAGAGGGTTTTAAAATCCTTGTTTCATCATGCCCAAAAAGAATGGTATATAGCTCATTTGCAGGATCTGTTGTGCATGCACAGGGACATAGTGCTACGGCACCTCAGTCATCAGATCAAAAGAGCAAACTTTCCTTGGTGCAGGGGATCTCTTTTCTCGGTATGGAGCTAGACTCTGTCGTAACGACTGCCCGCCTCACCAGCAAGAGCAAGCAGACCACGCTGAACTGCCTAGATACATTCAGGCATAGAACTGTGGTTCCTCTCAAATCTTTTCAGAGGCTCCTGGGGCATATAGAAGCTGCAGTCACAGTCACGCCGTTGGGCTTGCTTCACATGAAACCACTTCAGCGTTGGTTATACAAATGGGTCCCGAGCTGAGCATGGCGCTGCGGCACAACCCAGATTGGTGTTTTCCCTCAGTCTTGCTGCCCATTCAGCCCGTGGTCCGACCCTGCTTTCCCCCGGGTAGGAGTACCCCTGGGACAGAGAGAAACCACAGAGATGCACGATCGCAGAGAAGTTGGAGTGCAGGCTGTCCCCTTTAACTCTTAAAGTGTATGTCACTGCCATAGCCACATATCACGATGCAGTGGAGGGTGCGTCCCTCGGGAAGCACCAACTCATCATTCGATTCCTTAGAGGTGTGCATTGGGTTAATCCAATGAGACCACACCTTATACCCTCTTGGGACCTTGTCGTCGCCCTACATGGCCAAGCTCCCTTCGAGCCCCTTCTGTCTGTAGATCTGAAGTATCTAACACTAAAGACAGCGCTTCTGACTGTGCTGGCTTCTGTGCCTAGAGTTAGGCTCAGCGGATTCTCACGTCATCCTGAGACCCCTGCCCGGCTATGTGCCCAAGGTTCCTTCCACACCCTTCTGTGAACAGGCAGTGAACCTGCAAACCCTGCCCCGGGAGGAGGCAGATCCAGGCTTAGAGTTGTTGTGTCCTGTACGCGCTCTGTGCCTCTGCACTCGGAGCATCAGACACTCCCTGCAGCACTTTATTTGTTTTGGTGGACAGCAGAAAGGGAATGCTCTCTCCAAACAGAGGTTGGCTCATTGGGTGGTTGAAGCCATCATCCTGGCATCTATACCAGGGAGAGCCTTGCCCATTAGTTCTCAGAGCTCACTCAACAAGGAGTGTCGCCTCATCCTATGCGTTGGCTTATGTCGCCTCTTTAGCATATATCTGTTGGGCTGCGGGCTGGCCGACACCCAACACTTTTGCCAGGTTTTACGACCTCCGAATAGAGGCGGTGTCTTCTTGTGTCCTTAATCAGGACAGTAGGTAAGCGAGAGGACCGGCTAGTGCAGGCTTGCTGCGCCACTCATACGGGATCTGTGCGCATAAATATCTCAGTGTGTGTCACTTAACTAAGTGCCCTGAGTCCTCCCTGCTCCGCAGTTGGACCTAGAGCAGAGTAGCTCTGGCTGTGCTCTGGTAGGTTGTGGCAAAATAATCCACAGTCAGCCAGAAGGCTGTTTCCCTTCAATTATATCCATAATCTTATCGATATATTGAATTTATTGAAATGTTAAAGTCATGAAAATGAAAATGTTAAGTCATGTGCTCGGCCCCCAACCACCTGCTTCAGTGCATCTGGCAACTCTGTGGCCCCCTATCCTGGGCCACAGGGGGTTGGGAAGGTTGAAAAAGTATCTCGCCTGTCAGCGGGGGTCTCTGCGTAACGTGGCCTTAGAGTCGTTGCCTGTTCCATGGGCAGTGTTGGGCAAGCTACTTAGAAAATGTAGTGAGCTAAGCTATCAGTTACTCTACTTTGAATGTAGCTTAACTACACTAAAGCTACTACCCTGAGAAATGTGGCAAGCTAAGCTACAGCAACATGGCAAAAGTAGCTTAACTACACCTAAGCTATTTTTTTTAATTGAACCAACTTTAAATCAGTGCTACCATAGTGATAAAAAATGTCATTCAAAGAGGTAGGCACGCATAATTGTGCAATTATTATTATTATTATTTAACAATTGTTCCAAACCAATTTGGCAACAGAAACAAAATAACAAATAACAAAAGGTGTCGAGAGTGTGTGTGTATTGTAATCTGAATGCATGCATATGTTTAACTCAGTGCAGCTTAAACCACAGGACAAACAACATTATTAAAAAAACTACTTTAAACAGTACCAACATGGCAAAAAAGACCATTGTCTCAGTCAGCGTCATGATCTTCTTGAGGTACGGCCACGGTTATTTCTCTGTCAATTCCTCTCCTTCCTCTGCCATTTTTCCAAAAAGTGTTCGCCCAAGCAAGTCACGCGTCCGGTGCAGACTGTGGCGCTAACATCAAAAAGCTCATTGCCAACCGCAGTAAGAAGAAGTCACTGACATTATTGCGGGCGGCTGCATTGGCCCGTGTGTGCAGGTGCCCTCATATACTGATGTAGGATCAGTGATCCGTAGCATTTGTATTTCCGATTTGTGCTTAAGCATCAGAAATGCTTGGGAATTGTAGCTTTAGCTTGTGTGGACGCTACCATGCTGCTTGATCAATAAAATAGCTTTGCTACTGAAAAGCTATTTGATTGTGAAAATAGCGATGCTACCAACACGCTACTGAGAAATGTAGTTAAACTAGTAGCGTCACTACTTATAGCGACGCTACTGCCCATCACTGCATATGGCTTCCTTTCTGCTTAATAGAGCTTTAATTGGCATCTGTAGATGGCATGGTGGATTGTGTTTACCAACAGTGGTTTCTAGAAGTATTCCAGAAAGTATTTTTTGATAATGTTAAACACTGTATATGTTGAGATTTGCAAAGCCTTTGCAATTTGACCTTGAAAAACATTGTTTTTAAAGTATTCTACAATGTTTTTATGCAATCTTATTTTTTTACGCACAAAGAGCCTCTGCCCAGCTATAATCCTGATAGACCGCTTTAATGCTGGGATCAATTTTGTTTAAAAGTCCTTTAGGAATGTACTTGTCAGGTTGTACGAAAATTATAATTGTGTCCTACTGTAGGATCTCAGTTGTTATCAGTGTTTCCCACACATAGAAGCCACAGATTAAATTCCGAGCGCCACAGATTCAACACCAACCAACGTTATTCTTTTGTACGCTATTTAAAATATGCAGCGAATTTGTTCAACTGCATTTGCTTTCCATGCTCTCTCTTCATCTTATCCATTTGTAGAACACAATGCAGTTGTCTGAAACCTGTTTGTGCAGGGTATGCTGATAATGGAAAGGAAGCACAAATTGTAACATCCACACCAGGCTCCACCCTCACTGTCACCCAACGATCCCAATCCCCGGAATTCTAATCACAGGTCTGCTCACCTGTCATGCATTCCCAGCAATCACTCACACCATTCATAAGCACACACCACAGTTCAGTCAACGTCCAAGATCATACTGCGAAAGTGGACAATCACCTGATCTCTACTTATCTACTTCCTTACCTGTTTGCTTACAGACATCTTCGTGAGTCTACCTGTGTGGCTGTGTGCATCTGTCTGTCCCCCTGTTGAAAAAACCAATAGACTTTTCAGTTCAGTTTTCATTACCCAGATATTGGAAGAATTTACATTTGCTCACCTTTGTTGTCCTTATCCTGTGGAAATAAATACCTTTGTTGACTTTTATCCTCTGAGTCTGTCCAGTTTGTTACACAAATTAGCTACCTGGAATGGACAAATTGCTTGAATTTTTCTACCAAGACTGACCAAACCACCTCCGTTAGGCCTAATTCATAAATCTCTATAACAGAGGTGTTAAACTACAACCTCTAAATAATAAAATATACTTACTATTCTTTTGCTTGTCTCTGCACTCAGATTTCAGTTTGTCTGATCTGAAAAAACAACAAACTTTACTATTTAGTTTAGTTTACTATAGTTTCAGATGTATGGTGTCCTTTCTTATAAACAACCTTTTTTACATTTTGATCTTTCTTCTTATCTGTAATAAAAAAAAAAATATATAAACATTAGAAAATAAAGGCGATAAAATTGTCACGTATATACAGTTGGCTGATCAACTCAAGACAGAATTCATGTTGTGGTCATAAAATTATCTCAATGAAGACACAAGTTAATTTGCTAAAAATAGAATGATAATATGTTACGTTATGCGTTATGACTATTTGTGTGTGTAGACAAATGATGTTATTAAACACATTTTAGTTACAGTAAGGTAAAAAAAAAGAACATACCGCTATATGCTTATATTTTCTAACTAATGTCATCACTCACCCTTAAGATGAACCAAAAACTTCCATTAAGACTTTTGTTCATCTTCAAGAAAAGCCTGTGTCCCTCCGATGAAAGGTGATTCACCACAGAGTGTAACTGTTGAACTGTAGCAGAATTACCGTCCACTAATGTATTCATTTAGCAAACATATAGTCTAAGTTCATGTAGACTCTAAGAAGGGATATTTTCAAGGCCATAGAAAAATACCTTCTTACAATATCACTAGATTAGAGCATGCAGCAAGGGTCGAAATTGTACACGGACATTAATTTGCAAGGCAGAATCAGAAACTCATGTAACTTGTGCAAAGGTTTTTTTAACTGTACAGTAACTTACATTGCTGAACACACAAGTATAAATACACTCACACATGGGGAGTGCAAAGAAGGCTTAAGGGTAAACCATTAGGAAAAGCCAAAATTGAAGTAATGAGAAGAGAGTCAGTTGACCACCTGTAAAACCAACAGAAAGTTCACTCAAAGAAAGTTTTCCTGGAAATTAATTTTGGGAAAAGTCCATTGTCTTGCATTTGATAAATAAAGTTAAATTCTTGTTATTTTACATTACTATTACTCTGTTCTTCCATTTGATAATGTTCAGTGCTTTGCTACAATCTGTATTGAGGCCTGAGGCCTGTTAGCTGCCTTTCGGGTGAAGGTTCCACAGACCCTCATATTCGCAAGTTGAATTACCCCTTGGGCTGGATAAAGTGGTATTAAAGATTATTTGTTAAATGTAACAAATAGTTTGTGTCTGACTGGTTCAAATGGTACAGCATTATGTATTTAGAAGTGCAAAAACAAACAGTGTAATCCAAACCAGAGCAAAAACAGAATAACAGACAAACAGGTAACAGAAACCAATACTTACGCAATGAAGGGCTAATGTATATATTATATTTTCATATACATATATAAGACTAAATGAGACACAGCTGGAAACAATGAGAAATAATGAGCAGTGTTGTGCAAGTTACTTCCAAACTGTAATATATTATATATTACTTGTTACTGCTATTTAAAAGTAATTCCTTACGTTACAATATTATGCTTTTTCTTAGCTTGTCACAGCATCAGCAAAAGTAGCCTAATTACCAGGAATAACTCACAAATATAAATTCCCTGGCATTATAATGAAAGAGTTTTTGTTTTCGATCTTTTTTTATTTCGTTAAGTGGTCATTTAAAGCTTTATTAATGTCTTTTTTCGCTGAGTTTTGGTTTCTGTTTTTTTTTGCGCTCTTGTTTAAGATATTGTCAGTGCAGACAACTAAAATTAGACCATTGACAGTGTATTACTCTTACCTTTAGCCTATTAGCCTATCTACAGTAGCTGAGTCGTTACACTTTTATACAGCAAATAGACTTAAGTCGTCATATTTTATAAAAATTACTTTGGAAATATTTGTAAAAAGTACCTTTAGTTTCTTTATTATTTTAACTGTAAAACCTTATAGAGAGGATAAACCTCATTTATTCATTATTTGAAAGTAATTAGCCTGCAGGATGTTTAGGACTGAAATCCATTTGACCTCATCTGTGTAAGTGAGTCTGACCACCTGACCCTTGCACTGACTGTGGTCAGTAAACTATGACTATTTTTAACGTTAAAGTCTGTAAACATCATTATAACAAAGCAAGCCTATTTCTTTGTTTGGTTTACTGGTTGGAATTGGCCTAAGCAGCGTGAAGGAGTGCCAGATTGTACCGGGTCTATGAACACAAAAGCAGGGTGGGACGGTGACCCCGATGCATCATTGACCCCAGCGGTGTCCTGGTGTCTTCCTCTCCATCACACAGGCACACATACTGGGAGAAGCGGGCCATGAGAAGGGTATCTGTCAGGGTCTTGTTAGCAGGCTGGACAGCTTGTCCCGGCAGATGGCACCTTAATAGAGCGAGGAAATATGTCTGTGTGTGTGCCTGTTTGTTTATGAGTAAGTGTGTGTGTGTTTCTTTGGTTGATTTAAGACCCCGCTGATCGAAGAAGGCCAGGGAAGGCCCAGAGGAAGAGGAGCAGGTGGGAAGGAAATGTGTGTGTGTCTGTGGACTCGTGCCAGGGTGTTTTCCACAGACTTGAGTGATCATAAGTCAAGCCAGAAACACATATACAAATACAAAAAGAAAAGAATTTGGATTTGAACTCTCTATTGTTTGCATTATAGAAGCAATGTTTAAAAAAAATATATCTTATCTTAGCAATAGATTCCTAATAAATCGGAATTTAACAGCTTTGGTTCTGATTCTTCTGATATTTTGTTCCTAAATGGTTCCTTTAGTACTTTTGAAGAATAAATTTGATCTCAGGAAGCATAAAATAAAATACAAGTATTTTATTTATAAAGTAGCTACTATTGCAAACATATATTACGGGCAGCATACAATGCAATCTAATAATTGGCCTTGATATTATATTGAATACCAAAATGGGAAAAAATTGTGCAGTAGGTGTTTAAAGCCAATTGTCATTGTGTTTAGAATTACAATGCAAGAGTAGACACATTTCTAGAGCTTGTTGGATAGAGAATATTATTTATTTTACAACTGCTGTCAAATTTCCATCGGGCTCAGGCTGAGAGTTTTGTTTAGAATTAGATCAGATTAGAATTAGTTGGCACATGCAGTACAGTAGGCTGTAAACTCTAAAGAATCCATAATGCATATCGGTTGTGTACTTTGAGAAGATCATATTCAAATGATCTTATAGCTGATGCCTATGGATAATGGAGGTCTGGTAAACCTCTGGCCAGATGTGATGGGTATTAAGTTGACAGTGACAGTGTTCCAATAATCTAAAGCCGATTAATCATTGAAATCCTGACACACATATGTAAGAGTTAAGTTATATTTGGGTGAAGTGTGTGATGTCATATTGCACTAGTGAATGGGTTTAAGTTGTGCTAAGCATTCTCTATTGATAAAACCAACACATGCTGGTTAGTCTTTGCTGGTTTAAGATGAATTAAACTGGTTGTGTGCTGCTAATTAGCTGGTTTAAACTTTTCCTTAGCTGGTTTAAGTTTGTCCTTGGCTGGTTAAAGTCGTGTGCTGATCATTAGTTGGTTTAACCTGGTCCTTAGCTGGTTATGTCCTAAGCAATGAACTCATATTAAACCAGTTCTATGGAGCCCTGCACATGACAGGCAAGAAAAAATAAATAAAGTGTGCTCACAATATATTCATTTCGTCCCTTGATTTACTAGATTGTGGACATGATTTACTAATTAGTTCCCTCATTTTAAGTAAATTGTGTGGTCTAAGTAAATCGTGCACATGAAATGGAGGACTCTGCTGTTACGATGACACAAAATATTACACGATTTACTTAAAACTAATTAATTTATTGTGTAAACATTTTTTTTTTGTATGTCATCTTGCTAACACTTTACAATAGGTAACACTAGTTAACTATTTACTAAGACTTTTCCTTCAATCCATTTTTAATTTGCTGCTTATTAATAGTTAGTAAGGTAGTTTTTAAGTTTAGGTATTGGGTAGGATTAGCGATGTAGAATAAGGTTGTGTAGAATAAGGCATTAATATGTGTTTAATTTGCACTAATTAATGGCTAATATTCTAGGAATATGCATGCTAATAAGCAACTAATAGGTGTAACCGTAAAGTAAAGGGTTACTGTTATCTGTATAGTTATCTTTAGCATTATCGTGCTTGGTGTGAATGTGTCTTAAGACACTTTGATAATATCCCTATGATGATAAAGAGAAAAGAATAATTCAATTGCATGCTGGCACACTTGATTTACATGAAATATTAGATGAGATAAGATATTAGAATGCTGTGAGATGTAACTAATGAATGTGCAGATTGGGCAGGATATAAGCATGTGAAGATGGTGTCTAGTGATGATGTGTGAGGGATTCAAATGTGTGATGTAAGTTTGCATACAGTACTAGTGGACAACAATATTTAATCTGTTTTATGCAATATGAATTAATATTGCATAAACATCATGATTTAATTAAATTAATTGAAGTTACATAACATTTTGTACTCACGGCTCTATCAACAAATTGTTTTAGAAAAAAAATTTAAAGCATGTTAAGCAAATGATTTCACTGACCCATGTTTATGTGTGCAGTGTCAGCTGTCCCAGGCATTGAATGGAGTATCTGACAAAGCCAAGGAGGCCAAGGAGTTCCTGGTGCAGCTGAAGAACCTGCTTCAGCAGATACAGGTAACAAAGCCATCTGTTATGTATCAAAAACGTGAAAATGGTGTAAACTCATTAAATATGAAATGTTTATTTATATAGGTTGCCAGTTTTCTGTTCCTTTCAGTTTCACAGAACAAATCTCACAATGTTTTAAACACTTGTGAATAAAAATTGCCTTCGCATCAGAGCAAAAATAATAACATGATCAAAACAGCCATGCTGGCAGCACTCGATTATTAGCATCTCCTCTTTGATTTATGAGTGTCTCATTAAATATGCAAATGATTACCTCGTTAAAAATGAAGTGGGGTAGTTATAACGTTCAGCATGTATCCAACAAACATGCCATATGTCAGATGTTAACATGAATTTTGTTAGCATGTTTATGTATTGCATATCAAAGGTTTTAAAGGGGGGGGTTAACCAAGGCTCCATCGACCCCTGGAGTATCTATTGCAATACAGAAAAACAAAACATTCCAAAAATATTCTAAAAATATTTAATATATGTATATATATATATATATATATATATATATATATATATAATATATGTTCAAATATAAGTTTGAAACATTAAATATCTCTTAAACATTATAGAATGTAATGTAATGTTGAAATCAAATGTTATTCTGAACATTTTACTTTTTACTGAGGGTCTCTGAAACAGAAAACCTTGCCTTAGTCCAGAGAAATGGAATTGCTGCAGCTTTTATATCAAATGTAATTTCTGCATACGATTCATATCAAGTTTTGAATATGAAACACTTATTCAGCAGGGTGAGGGAGAGATTGTCTTTGAAAGCCTCTGTAAGCAGACTTTGCACTGAAGTGCTATAGTGATTTTCAATGCAATGTGACATATTTTTTCAGACAGAGACAAGTCCAGCAGAAATACTGTGGTCTGGTTTCAAGCCTGAGTATATTTTAAAATGAACCTGTCACACATGCTCATATCAAACGTCTTCTCTTCATCGTCGTGTAGTAGATGAAATGACTCAGTCCCATCAGCACTAGAGTGTGGGTGTAGGTCTCACTTCTGAGTCACAACCGTACTCAAAGTGAATGAACGATTAGTTCAAAACTCCTACACCACAGACTCCCTCGAATGATATTTGGCAGCTTTACAAAATGAGTTTCAAAGCTAAAGTGTGTCATTTCTGTGCCACTAAAGACAACAAGCAGAATAGCAAAAACAACAATAAAAGAACAACTTAAATATAAAGGGCTCCTATTATGCTTTTTACATTTTTTACATTTTAGTCAGTGTGTAGTGTGTATGTTTGGGCATAAAAAAGATCCACTTAAAAGGGGGATATTTCATTAAAAACAAATACATTTTAAAGAAATACAATGAACCGTTTGTTTGGACTACAGCGTTGTTTTACCATATTTGTGTTCACACAGCGAGCCTTTAAATATCATTAAAATAATTCCCACCTACAAAAATTTGAATGTCATTAACATTAATATCAAAGCACCAGACGGCTAAAATATTGCTTCTCACATTTCCATATAAACACCACTGACTAAAAAGCATTCAGCAGTTTCAAATATGGAAGTTTACATATGTAAAAAGGTTGGCCAATGATAAAAGAGGTAATTTACATATATAAGTCTGAATGGTAAAATAGCTATATTAATTCTTAGTGCTCCGACAGATGAGGAAATTGCATAACGACTAGCAAAGGGGGCTACAATGTTACAAAAGTTCAATGTTAAGGTCACCAAACACAATATGATGGGGATATATTGTGTATAGTGTTTTGGGGGGCTTACTCTCAGTATTTGTGTCTGTGTGTGTGTAACAGGAGAACGGCGTTGAATTTGAGGCATGTCTGGTCGCTCAGTGTGACTCTCTGATTGAAGCGCTCACTCGGCAGAAGGCCAAATTGCTCACCAAGGTCACAAAGGAGAAAGAGAGTAAGCTGAAGGTGGGTCAACACACACAACATGCACATCACTTGTCATTCATTCCTTTTCTAAAACTCATTTGGCAGAGGTACATGCACCTAAAATTAGCATTGTAAAATTTGCTAGTGGCTGCAGTAGTAATTTTTGCATCAGCCTTTAAGGGTGGTAGGGGAAAGTATACATATATCTGTACTTATTTTTTTAAACCATTGAAGAGTAGTATAGTATTATAGTATTACGTATGACTATACATTTTGCAGCAGTGAGATTAACTCCTAGTTCATTGACATGACATTGTGCCTGGCTTCTCCACACAGATGGGACAGAGAGAGGACGAGTTTCTGTAATACACTGCACTGTTAGTGTCGCTTGACTTTATGGAAAGCAGATTGAGTTGTCGTCTTATCTGTGCAACTCCATATGGTCAGAATAAAGTGGGTTTATTTAATCTGGCTGTATGTAAGGAATGCATTTTGTTTTACTCAGTCTATAGTTAAAATATTTGTACTGTTAACAAATTAACAGTTTGTTAATTATTTATTTAGCTTAATGTATTTTTAACGTATTATATATAAGTTTTTTTCATACATACTTTTTTATTGGGGTGAAAAAACTTGAAGATTAATTTTTAAACTAGCGTGATACTTCTAGAACAATTCCCATCATTTCTAGCTGTATTGAACACCTCATGATGTTAATAGCGTACGTTCTAAAAAATGCTGGATTACATACGGTACAACCCAGCGCTGGGTAAAGCATGGACAAACGCAGAGTTTGGGTTGTTTTGACCCAGTGGTTGGGTTACTGCCCAGAAGCAGTTGGGTTACTAGGTTAAACATTTAAAACCAACTTTAGGTTGAAAACAATTCAAAACCACCCAATCACAAATCGTGTTTGTCCATAGTTTACCCAACACCGGGTTGTAAGTTTCTCCTTCTCTCGGGTCTGTGTGCCCTGCTCAGATAATCAAACGAAGTGTTTTTTTTGCAGTGACAGGAGATGTCATTTTCTACTCTAATTCATTTCTTCCACGCCAGTAGTCTTACAACAGGGCTTTACGCATGCCCTCTTTCACCACACTGAACACAGGATGAAGGGGGAAGGGGTGTGAAAGTAAACCCATTCGGCCCAGTGCATTTCCTACATGTTATGAAATTGTTCAGTAGATTACAGTGATGCAATATTAGATTGTGTATTAGGAATAATAAAATGAAATACAGTCTATGTATCAGGAAAAACAGCAGCAAAATTTTGCACAATAAACCAACCAACATAAGATCATTTGCTTCATTTGATACAGATTAGAGACCGAAGGCTTTCTGGTAATTTTAATTATGAAGCTGGCAGAAACACACACACACATGAAGATGATCTTTTTGCACATGATTAATATTTATAAACTTACAATATTAATGCATTTAAGCATTGTTTTTTTTTTTGTTTTTTTTGATAATGGCACATTAAACACATTAAACAGTGTGTTTATCTTCCTGCTTTTGTTTGGTTTAAATATTCATTTATTTTCTAACTTAAAGGGTTGATGCTAGTTCTGTCAACTGTAATTATACAGTCATTCATCTCATTCCAGAGAGAGCTTGACAAGTGCATCATTAAATAATTATGCATTATAATTAATGCAAGAATAAAGAGTGACTGATCTGATCAGCTTCTCTTCACAATTTGACATGGATGGCAAAAACCATCAGTGCATGTTTGATAAATTAAATCAGCTCTTTGTATTTAAGAAATAATTATCAGTAGAATAAATTCAGGATTATTCACAGCTTATTATTTCAAGAAAGTACATTTAATTCAAGAAACCTTTGCTAATTATTGGATTAGTTTAGTAATTTAATTGTGTTTGTGTTACACTTGTTAAAGAAATATGGGGCGTCCTTTCTTACACCTGCCTGTTACCCTGGGGTTGGTATGGTGTTGTGTGCAAGGCCTGGATGCCAGAGAGCTTTTTCAAGCTGCCCATCAGCCTGTTCTCAAACTCCTTTCCCATATTGTGATGTAATCGACTTGGGAAACCGAACTTGAGTGCAAAGTCATTAAAGATCTTGTCGGCTACCATTTTGGCAGCTTTATTCCTTGTCGCGTAGGCCTGCGCGAACCTCGTAAAATGGTCCATGACCACTAATATATACTAATAGCTGCGCTTGCATTTCTCCAAATGCAGGAAGTCTATGGAGACTAACTGGAACAGATAGGTGGTCTGGATCGGTATTAGAGGCGCACGTGTTTGTCTACTTGGCTTTTTCTTCTTGAGACACTCACACACTCTTGTGACAAAATGTTCTACATCTTTACTCATCTGTGGCCAGCAGAACCGTTCTCGAATAAGGCCAAGCGTTCTTTCAACCCCCAAGTGACCCATATCCTGATGAGGTTCTTTAAAGACCAAAGGATGGTAAGCTTTGGGGAGCAACAGTTGTTCTTGACGGGAAGTTACACGGCGCAGGACACCATCTTGGTCCACCTTAATTTTCAGCCACTGTTTCAGCAGAATAGCCACTGCAGGGTTCTGGGCTTTCACTTCAATTCTGTTTTGGGGTAAACGTTTGGCTCTTTTTTACAGTTGATAAAAACAGGTTTATTTTATAACACCACTCTAATATTAACATGTATAAAATGCCTGTTTTAACATGTGTAAAATGTATTTGGGTGGAATGCCTTGCTCTGTGTAAAGTGCATTTGTGTTTGAATTATTTCTGTGGAAATTGATTGAGCTTAGCTTGTATTGAGTCTGAAACAATCCCTTAATTGGCTGAGACTTACAAACATTGACAGCCGTACAAATCTTGTCTTGCAACTCTCTGACAGTAGATGATGATGTAAGTTATACGGTGCCATATCTCTTTGAGGTGATGTGACACTCACAGCAGGAGTTGATCGCTGTGAGCACGTCTTTGATTGAATGCCTCTTTCTCAGATTGTATGAGTGTGATACGACTGATACCATCTCCTCTCTGTTTCAGACCGTGAAGGATCAGATAACTCACTGCACCATGAAGCTCCGACAGACCACAGGAATGATGGAATTCTGTCTGGAGGTTATTAAAGAGAATGATCCCAGTGGATTCCTACAGGTATGAACAAAATTAACAGAGAGAAACTGTGCTGGTTCCATCAGTTGAAGTATGAATGAAACTTGGTGTCATATAAGCTGCGGTTTCCGGTGATCAGATTGGTCCTCAGCAATTAAACTTTTTCGATAATTGATGTTTCGTAGCAGCGAATGAACAAAATATAGAGACGACAGCTCCAGATGCGCAACTCTGCCTCTTCACTGAATTTTTTATGAAGTATCGATTGTGATGTTTCTTTGAGTGCCTTCACAAAGCATGTAATGTGAGTCATGGATTCCTGCCCAGCAGAGATTTCTGAATAGGCAGGAAGAAAGAGGCAGTTGGCAGAAAACAATGTATTTTGAGGATCAAGACAAACCGATCAAAGCACAAAAGCAAAGAGTGAATCGCTGAAACGCGGCAGAATGTTATGGACTAAATCTGTTGTATTGTCATCAGTGGCAACCTAGTAAAAACTGTTGATGTTAATCATGATTAATCGCATCCAAAAATAAAAGGTTTTGTGTACATATAAATATGTGTGTGTACTGTCTACAGTTATTATGTATATTAAAAGACACACACATACAGTATATATTTAGAAAATATTTACATGTATACATTTAAATTCATTTAATTTAAATGCTAGATAAATAAATCAAAAGTTTCTAAATTTGAAAAGTCAGTTTTTACATTTTCTCATTTTTACATTTACAATTGTTATTCTGTTATGTTTTCTCCCTTTTTTTCCAAACCGTGACACGATCACATGAATATGTATTTATTTATACGTAATAAATATACATAGCACGCACACATAAAAAGATGCATATATATATATATATGAATTTTTTTTTTAGATTTGTTAGATGTTAGACATAACATTTGATAATTATGATGTCTCTTCCAGATCTCAGACGCGTTGATAAAGCGTGTCCTGGTGTCACAGGATCAGTGGGTAAAAGGTGCGTTGGAGCCAAAGGTCTGCCCTGAATTCGCCTTAACTGTCAACACAGATCCTCTGATGCAGTCCATTCTCCAGCTAGATTTCACCCAGAATAAAGGTAATGTGAGAACACACCTAATAAATAAGATTTCATGTTGCTGCTTGTAATCACCAGTGTTGGTGGTGTTAACATTAACAAGCAACTCTCATTACATAATTAATGTATGTTTTAAATGTTGCTTTTGAGGCCGTGCATATCGTGCATGTTCTTGCATTAAAACATATAGATGGAACACGGCAGAGATGAACAGAAGGTGCACCTTTACAAGTGTACCAAATACTAAAACAGTGTCGCAGTTATATAGAGAAATTAATATTTTTAGTCTTCAAGGATGCATTAAATTGATTAACAGTGACAGTAAAGACATCTATAATGCTACAAAAGATTTCGATTTCAAATAAATGCTGTTCCTGTGAACATTCTATTCATAAGGATCCTAAAAAAAGGATTGAAAGCATTGAAATGTTTCTTGAGCTTGATTTTTGAAGCATGTGAGACTGAAGACTGGAGTATTGCCATCACATGAATAAATTAAAACAATATGGAAGTGAGAAGACTCAAGAAGTGGAGTGCCTAAAAACCCCTTAGCTGTTATAAATTCACTGTAAACCATATACAGTTGGTTTCCATATACAGTTTCATAGAATAAAACAGAGTAAATAATATATAATGAAATTAATAAAAACTCTATTCTTACACCAAGCAAAGTAGTTCCTCACAAACATTTGTTGGTTCAACAAAGTGGTTGCCCTGCAACACAGAAAGTAAACAAAAGTCTAGGTTGTACAAGGCGGCCTCGGTCCTCCCCCGAGACAGGGGGCGCAGATGTTAGTGCAGACGCCAGGGCAGAATGTGCTTGTTCACCTTTGTCTGCTTTTGTACCACCGAGAACTGATGAGCTAAATTCTTGATGGTGTTGCCAAAGAGGCTGACATGGGAGACTGGTGCGCCGAGAAAGCGTACTTTGTCAGTGTCACTCATCTGGGACAGGTTCAGCCAAATATGGCGCTCCTGGACCACCATAGTGGACATTACCTGACCAAGGGCCCATGCTGTCACTTTCGTCACCCTGAGGGCGAAGTCAATAGCCTAGTGCAGTTCCTGCAACAGCCTCAGGACTACCCTTGTGCAGTTCTTTGGCTTGGTGTACCTGCAGGATAGCCATAGCATGCAAGGTGAAAGTGGCCTGGCCCGTGGCACCCTAAGCTTTGCCAGCCAGGGCTGATGACAGCTTACAGGCCTTGGACGGGAGACGCGGGCAATTCAGCCAGGTGGCGGCGTTTTGCTACACTGCAAAAAATGTTTTCTAAGACAAGATTGTTTGTCCTGTTTCCAGTTAAAATATCTAAAGATTCTGAAATC
>JAUCNO010000386.1:12496796-12513917 GCA_032353835.1 Enteromius viviparus | reverse complement strand
GCTAAAAGACGGCCAAGACCGGCCGACTTGATTTAGCCCGAAAAAAGACGTCGAAATGACGTCTGGTGCTGGGTGGGACAGCCCCCACCTTTGGACATCTGCCCTCATACCACCCATGCAGTGTGTTTCTGACTGTTTGAGCAGACTTGCACATTCGTGGCCTGCTGGAGGTCATTTTGCAGGGCTCTGGCAGAGCTCCTCCCGTTCCTCCTTGCACAAAGGTGGAGGTAGCGGTCCTGCTGCTGGGTTGTTGCCCTCTTACGGCCTCCTCCACATCTTCTGATGTACTGGCCTGTCTCCTGGTAGCGTCTCCATGCTCTGTACACCACACTGACAGACACAGCAAACCTTGCCACAGCTCGCATTGATGTGCCATCCTGGATAAGCTGCACTACCTGGGCCACTTGTGTGGGTTGTAGACTCCAACTAATGTTACCACTAGAGTGAAAGAACCGCCAGAATTCAAAAGTGACCAAAACAACAGCCAGAAATCATAGGAACTGAGAAGTGATCTGTGGTGACCACCTGCAGAACCACTCCTTTATTGGGGTGCTTGCTAATTGCCTATAATTTCCACCTGTTGTCTATTCCACTTGCACAACAGCATGTGAAACTGATTGTCAGTCAGTGTTGATTTCACAGAAGTGTGATTGACTTGGAGTTACACTGTGTTGTTTAATGTTCCCTTTATTTTTTGAGCAGTGTATAATACTTTATATCAATTTCATTGCTGAAGTGCAGCATACACATCCAAGTTAAAACTCATTCACACCAATGATAACTACAACACTAACTATGAATTTTTAATATGTAATTCTGAAGTATAGAGAACTTCATTCCACAGGTTTCATGAGAAATGACTCAATGGAACACTATTGTTGGAATCACTTTCGGAAAGATTTAATAGAAAGTTTTGAAGGTAAACTGAAGTGAATGGCTTCTGATTTTTCTTGATGTGTAAGAACAAATCTCACTGGTTCTTGTCGAATCTCAAACATGCTCACATGACAAGTAAGAACTAACTTCATTGGTTCTTGTGCAGCAAACAAACACAGCTAAGCTTCTGCTTCTAATATTGTATTCTAATCCCTGGTGAACCTACCCTTTAAAACCGGTGGAAACAGGGTCAATGATTAGAAATTATATGTACACTGATTCAGTAAACATATTTATTTTCACAATTGAAATATATTATACTATTACATACGGTAACTATATACAATAAGCTCACATATTACTGTACATGTTACCTTTACCAAATAAAGCTGATAGTTATTTGCTATCAAAAAAGCATTTCATGTTTCTTTTAAAATGTCTAAAAATGTCTTCACTACTCTATAAGTAAGTTGGAATCACACTTGCAGTCACCCTGTCAGACTATATTTTATCATTACTGGGATTCAGGAGTAACATACACACTATATTCATAATACAGTTTCTTCTTCCTTCGTACTTTACTCTGATCCAGCTCCACTCCAAATTCTCTATTCACATTCCTCTGCCCAGAGAGATCTTGGATCAAAAGAAAACACTCCTGTGTATCTTGTGTCACTTCATTTGTCCCCTTCCTCTTCTCTGTAAATTTTGCAGGGCTGAAGGTGGCATCACAAAGGGTTCGACTGTGGGGATTCTGTTAGACCTGACAAAACATACCCTGACCTTCTTCATCAACAAACAGCAGCATGGACCCGTGGCTTTCGAGAACCTGGAGGGTGTGTTCATGCCTGCAGTTAGCCTCAACCGCAACGTTCAGGTGAGCAGCCCATCCACATTGACCTTTAACATACTCAGTGATCGGTAGCATCGGGAATCCAGAACTGTTTCTTATTCTGCAACATTCTCATGACCTTCAAGGAGCTTCTGGCAAGTTTAGATTTTTCAACAAATACTATCCTAAGTTAAAAACATTTAGGAGCTCATTAAAAACTTTCAGGAATGCAATGAAAATTGATCTAACGTTATCTTTTCATCAATAAAGCTTTACAAGGAGACATTTACAAGATGTAAATTACAAAATTAATTTATTTAAATATTTTAAAAAACATCAGCACATCACATTTATCAACATTAATGATCGAAATTTGTCTTTTTCACAGGTGACTCTAATCACAGGTCTGGAAATCCCAAAGAGCATCATGTGATCGTCTTTGACCAATGAGATCGAACAAGACCTTTCTTGTCAGTGAAAAATCAGTGCTCTAGACTGCACTGACACTTTATAATGCTAATATTAATAATATTTTTCCCCTCATGGTCTTATGGGTGATTTACATTTCAGTGTTTACAAATCATTGCCATGTTTACAGAAAAGCAAACCGTGATGTCCCCATGTGGCCAAAACTAGAGTCGGACCCAAAAGCACTTTGAAATAGAGTTATGCCTCTTTTTCATACCTCTAACGAAAGATAGCACAGTTTCAAAAACATATTTGGATTAAAACCAACTTATCAGCCATTTTATATGTTAGCAATGGAACAGAGTGATCAAACGCAACCGATAGTGATCAAACAACTGTGAGACTAAAAGTGAATTTGAAAATGTTTCAAGTTAGTCTCACATGCTACACCAATCTCAGGTTTACTCACCTTTAATGTGCTTCAAAAGGCCTCAGAAGTATCACTCAGAACATGAATCTGGGGTGCTGGGATTGAAAAAGTCTGTCAAGCCAAAAGCCGACATTTACAGTCTCTTCAATTCATAGTCCCACAAGTAAAAGTGTCAATCTTGTGCTAATACCACATATCTTTTGAATTAGCTGCACAATTTAGGGGAAAAAATAATGATCATAGCACAAACAGTGCCAGATGCGTTACATGCTGAAGTGTAATACTTACCGTATGTACAATTGTCCTAGCAAACAGCACTAAAACACACAAGAAAAACCTCCAGGTTTACAGAAATTATATAATAGCTGCCATTATAGAGACTGTGCCCTCACTGCCAAGTAGACTCAGCCTTGGTGCTTCATATGAGCCACAGTTGTGAATATTTAGCCAGAAACTCAACTCTGAGGTCTCCTTACACTGTGACCAACATATTCCTTAAGATTCTCAAAGTTGAAGTGTGTAATTTTCTCCTGTCCCAGAGACAACTGTAAGCCATTTTAGGTTGATTTCACAGAAAAGTGTAAACATTGATTCAGAACAATGCTGTTTGCTTGAACTTCCCCTAGCAACGACCCAACAAGTTGTGAGTGTTTAGGGTGGGGCTATCTGTATTTCTGACCAAAGACAAATAAGTGGTCAGGAAACCTGTTTGAAAACAATCACTATATTTGTAAAAATGCAAAAATTACACACCTCAACTTTAAATACATGCTTCATGAGCTTCATGCACCTCAATACAAGTAAATGATCACTTCATGATTCAATCAGTATTATTTCCATGCTGTGCCCTTTAACGCTTTTTTCAGATTCTGATGTCGAAATACAAAGTCATACCTTGTAGTTGGAAAAATTAAATATTGCATGTTGTACAGCTGTAAATATGGTCAAAGCAATGAAGCACGCATGAGTTACACATTCATTATATTGAATTTGTGTTACATAGTGTGGTGGATAAAACAGAAATACCGCATAGACGCAGAGTTGCAATCAGCTTCTTGTGTGGAATTCTTTTCTGATAACGTAGCTTTAAGTTAAAACCCCCAAAAGCTACATAACTCCATAACAACGCATTTGTTCTCATAAAACCGTACACATTAAATGCTATGAGAAGTCACGTATGGACCTTGCAGTAGGAGATACAAGCCTCAGCTTATACCTCTGTTCAAATTACAATGGTTTCAGGGAGAATGAAAGATTAATGAAAGATATTATATTTATGTTTATTATCCTGTCCAGACTTTAACTTACAGGATTATGGCAAACAGGTAATAACCCATTGGTGATGTAAAGCATAGGATGTTGTTGATATTTATAACGCATTTCTATGAAGAGTGTAATTAATGTAAATAGCTTAAGCCAATGCTTTTTATAGCGCAGTAAGTGCTTTGCTTGGCAGGAGTACCAAACTTAAACAGAGCAGGTACTGGTACTAAATAAGTGTTTCAAAAAATTAAAGAAGGAGCTGCGTTTAAAGGCATGTTCTGGGTCTCATCTCTTTGGGCCAACTGAGAATGTTAATCTAGGTCATTCATCAACATCTCTACACTACTACTATTGCGGAATTTCAAGTATACATCACAGAAAAGTGGACTTTTAATAGTAAAACACCAACATAAGTACACACACTGCTTATTTCCACTTCTTGACCCCTTCAGAACATTTCTCCCCATAGACTGCCATCGTACTGTAAAAGTGCCAAGGTTAATTACTGTCTGTGGTTACTAACAACATGCCATATATGCTGTTCATATGCACTTTTTCTCCTCATCTATCATATTTATGACCATCGGCTGGCAAAGTAATGTCGATAAATACAGAAATACAGCCTTCAATGGATTTGATCCATACGAAGTACCAGAAAACATTTTTACAGATCGCACGCAGGTTAGCCCTATTAAACGCAACTTTCACAGACATTTCATTTATATATTTAATTTATAAATTATATAATATAATGCCAGTATTTGGAGAGCACCAATATAGGCAACGTGGTTTAAATATATGGTATCTGTTTTTATGTACTTTATTTTCACAGCTTGCTAATGGGCTGCCAGTGTTAATAATTATGAATGATGAGCTGGAAAGTCATGTGACTGAACTGGGTGAAGCTGAAGTTTGAGCATTCCTTTAAATCCAGTTTATTCTTTGAGTGACGTCTGCCAAAACTGCTGTCTGTCCAAAAAAAAAGGACATATCTTGCTGATTTTTTTTTCTTTTCTTTACAGTGTCATTTTAAATATCACAATGGACTTTTTTTTGTTTGTATTAAAGTATATTTAAAAGTTTATGTCAATGTAGATAATAAAAACACCGGTCAAGTACTGAATATGAAACAAAATGCACTCAACAGTTAGCTGAGACTGGAATAATGCGCATTGTATATGTATGATAATAAACCAACTGTACATTAATAGAGAATTCATAAGCTAAACATGGATATGACCCAGAATCGTTGGAGAAAGGATGTGTATTATGAGTATATTGTACCTCCTTAGTTGTTGAAGAAGTCAACTTGCAATTCCTGCCTGACTGCATTCATTTAAAATATCATACCAACTAACCCATAGCCCAAAATGTCCAGACCTTGGGCCTACATTACCAGTGTCCCACAGTCAGGCTGAGAAAATGCTATGCCTCCTTCACACACATCTGCTAAAATTAGACATGTTGCTTTGGAATGTGGTGTGTTTTCACTCAGACAGGATGTTAACAAACCTAAAACTTCATATCAGGGTGTTTCTTCAACTATGACCACCTTTTGCCCTGTGAACTTTCAGAACGTCGTTTTTTAACCAACAAATGTAATTTCTATCTCATCACAAATGGAAATGACATTTTAAATACAATAGTGTTGGAATGCAAGTTAATCTACATAATCAGATTACTTTAAAATCTCCCGTTTATTCACTAACAGCTCTCTTCTCTTGTCCCCGTATTGAGAGAAAATGGGAGTGAGGAGCAAAGGCAGAGACACTTTCTTCAGTATTTAGATGAAGACCAACACAGCTGAACTGATATTTACTTTTGATAATGTTGATGATGTTTGCAGCACAATATTTGACCGGAAATATAAAAATATCTATTTTATATATACTATCGTTCAATAGAGAGAGGTGCATTAAATGGTTTTAATGCATACTTGCCAGCCAATCAAAATCTTTTATTAAGATAAAATCATAATCTTTGGTGGATAAAAGTGGCCAAAGGTGAAGAAACACCCATAAAAAAAAGCACAGATGAATCACATCAGATTTGACTCTCTTAAAAGTGTTTTATAGCTGTATGGTTAATATGACTGCCTGCAAGTGTGACCATCAACAGAAAAAGTCCAACGGTCCCAGTAACAGAACATAAGCCACTGCACCATTTAAGGATTTATTTTTCTATATACAGCATATTACCTACAGTATGTGGTTGTACATTAGGTGTTTGGCCCCCAGATTATCTCATTGTGAAAAGTTTGGAAAAGAAAAGACAAGATTTTTCTCTGAAGAGCCTTTCCAATGATCAGCTGATACTAGGCACACACATATGAACACAGCCTTGGCGCCGTGTATCATCATCATCATCCTTGAAGCAAACTCTAATGCGTGGGTGTGTGTTTTCGGTGCTTTTCTTCTATATGTGATCTTCAGCTCTCATTTCCTCTTACTAATGTGATATTTTGTACGTCTTTGTGGTTTGTATATTAAATACATTGTATATGACATTCTTTTCTTACTACCTCGTGTAGAAGAAAACCGGTGTCTTTCCCTTTTAATAAACAATAAAACTGTGATCCATGCATCTTTACTCAGAATTTCTCCTCTGTGACGGTTTCTTTTCATGCCAATTAAATCTAACCAAGATCAGAACCTCGCATATTTATTGAACTCCAAAAAGCAGTGTTTTTGATTTATAGTAAACAAAACTACATTTTTTGACTTTCTGAAGAGAATGTTCTGTATGTAAAAAGACTAAGCTCAAATATGGCACGTATCAATTTCAGCCCAGTCAAAATGTGATATTTCATACGCATTTAAATGTTCTTCCATTTTTAAAAGAATTGAAGATTCAGAAAACAGCTGCTCAGTTGCTGTTACTTTTTCACTTTAACTTTTAAATTCTGAATGTCTTTGGAGCTCAACGTCAGCATTCCATTTTTGAAGCGTCCAACTTGTCCACCGAGCTCTCCACTAGATGACGATTTACTTTTCTCAATCCTGGGAAGTCAAAAACACACAAATTAGTGACACTACAAAAGCAAAGACCTAATATATAGACTCTGAAGGTGCTCTGAAATTTCACAGCCGAAATTCTGTCATTTCAATAGGATTCTGAGGGCAAACAAGTTCCCCACACAAGTTTAGATTGTGTTCATGCCAGACTTGCTGCATTAATCAACAGAAAGCTACTAGTTTAAAAGTTACATTACCCTCTAATTTCCTAATGTGAACACACCTTAAACCTGTGCTAAAACAAGCGCAAACAACCCATGGCATTTACACCGGACTCCTGGAAAGCATCAGAAGATGGACATTTTAATATCAATGAGTTAAAAACAAACACAAACCTTGGTTTCCCTTCTTTCTTTCTTTTCTTCTGTGGTTCCTGACAAAACACAAAGAGATGAAGCGTTAGTAAAAAGGTTGCACATACTGCAGAAGTAGTCAAGTGTTTTAAAAAGTATCTGTGCAAATGTTAAAGGTTGTACTTACAGATTTTTCTTCCTCTTTGACTTTCATCTTCTGCTCTCGAATCATTTGTTGATACACCTTGTAGTTAACATGCTGCTTTTTAGGGGGCTACAGAGAAAAACAACAACATTTATTCATACAATTATTAAAAAATAAATAAATGAACATGTTATCACATGCATTAAAAAAATGCCAGAAGCACTCTACACAGGCATGCAAACTAGTATTGATACATATAAATTATACATTTCATTTATCTTAATAAAGATAAAGGGGGGGAGGGGGGTGTTATATGTTGTCTGCTGTGTTCTATGTTGCACTCTGATATGTGCTGAACTCACAATGGCTCCCAGCATGATGGCTCTGTCCTGCTCAAAGACCCTCTGCTGCTGCTTCTGATACCCCGACAGACCGAACTTATGAACCTCAAACCGAGCCTGTGAACGGCACGCACATCATGCGAGTTATTGTGACATTCTTTTAAGGCAAAAAAAGTGATTTAAGTATGACAGGACGTTACTGACAGCATGTTGCTAAGCTAACAACTATATATTCTGAAAACCGCAGCAAACTAATTTGAGGTCATGTTTTTTTTTTTTTTTTTCTCTTCGCTTTTATTTGTTTTAAAATTAATGTACTTTTCTTTCCAGCAGACACCTTAATAAGCTCATCAAAGTCTTTAAGACTACTACTAGAGCTCGAGATGGTCTTATTATACAAAAGTATGATAGAATGGATTTGATAAAATGTTTAATGCTGTATTTCAATACTTCTTTTATTTTGCCCACCATCTCCTGCAAAATGCGAGAGTCTAGGAATGTTTCTAATATGAGGCAACTTACTGAATCAAAGGAGGCCTAAGAGTTTATCTCCAACTCTAATTAAACCGCTTCAAATATCAAACATATCCCAACAGGACGGAGAATGTGCCTATCATTCATTACTCAGTTCTAAATGAAATCTGTGAACTCTCGCTTTGCCAAAACGTGCAGACTGCCTCAGAAACTAGCACTGACACCCAGATTGCAAATCAATCTGGTCATGCAGCGTGATGCCTTGCAGTGAAATTGAAGTAGCTACAGATCTTTTCTTTTTATATTGTCACAAGCATTTAAGTGGAATTGATTATTTAAAGAGACACAGGATGGGGACACGGTTCCAATAGATGTCTCCTAGGTGTATGTGTCCCATCAGAGCTTAAGCCTCGCTAAAACCTGGGGTGTAAATGACTGGAATATCTGTATTCGTGACCAGAGACAATTTTCTGAAATACATCTTGATGAAAAATGACACTGTCCATTAAAACAAAATGCATGGATTTAGATATAGATAAAGTAGGGTGAATTTTCATTTTGTGCAGACTTTTAGACGGTTCAACAATCTCACCTTTTCTATTGTTAGTTTTTCATCTGAGCTGTTGTTCTTCTTTTCTTTGACATCAGAAACCTGAGGATAAACAAACATGGATAAAGGGTTCACTCATTCTTTCCTGCATGTATTCCCATTTTCATTTAGTTTCTATTTAATCATTTACAAATGAAAACAATAGAAGCAAGACTATCATCATCAAACCTGTATTTAACTAGGAAAGTCATATTTAGGTTAAAACCTCTTTTACAAGTGAGACCTAGTCAAGACAGGGTCCCATACCAGGATTTAAACAAATAACAAGACACAAACAAAACCAACATCATCAATAAATACATCAAAATACAGTAGCATAAACATATCGGTAGGGCTGGGCGATATATATCGTGCGTTAGCATCTCATCAGTAAAGCCGGTTCTTTGATTAGCGCTAAATCTCCGTCAGCTGTTTATAAATGCAGCGCCAGTTTCTGAACAGAGCCGTACGTCAATGACAAGCTACGCGTTAGTTTCGCGGGTGATTCAATGGCGCAGCTTCTCGGTGATCTACGGCTCTGTTCAGAAACTGGCGCTGCATTTAAAAACAACTGACGGAGATTTAGCGCTAATCAAAGAACCGTCTTTACTGATGAGATGCGCATAATATATCGTACGATGTATATCGCCCAGCCCTACATATCGGTATTACACAATACCTTATATAATACCGTACACAAAAACAACATTAATAATATCATATTGATAATGAATTAAATGAAAGCAGGATTATCAAAACAGCTGCACTTAGCAATAACCAACCCTTTTGTTCTATGTTTAAAATTATTTAAAGAGATGACAGATTATAGTTTAAGTTTAGTCTGCACATCAATCCAGGACCAGGGACCAAAATAGAACAGGCTTAGCTTTCCAGCCTCTGTTCTAATAGCCGGCACTTTAAACTGTAACCAATTAAATGACCTGAGATTGTAAATATTTTGAAATGGTATCAATTTCCCACATAGATATTTTGGAAGTTTTCCTACAATAACTTTATAAATTAAAATATACCAATGTTCAAGCCTGCGCAAATGCAGAGATGACCATCCTACCAAACTATAAAGTAAACAATGATGTGTCCTAAAACTAGAATTTGTAATATATATAAGAGCAGAGTGATAAAGGGGGTCAAGTTTGGACAAGGTACACAAAGAGGCAAATCTATAAATAGTATCCCCATAGTCAACCTGTGACAGAAAAAGGCTGGCAACTAAACGTTTTCTTGAAGCCAAGGAAAAACAGCACTTTAGTCTGTATAGAAAACCCAATGTGAATTTTAATTTCTTTACAAGAAAATCAACATGATATTTAAAATATCATATTAAAAACTAACGAGAACGCAACAGCATTCAAGTGCTTAGGCAAGTCTTCTTAAATCTAGCAGTTTTTATTTATTTATTTTATTAGGAATATAATAGAACAGCAGCCCCTGCTGGAAGATACTGTAACTACAAAAATGGTCATTTTAAAATTACTTTGTATTTTAATTATATGAACATTTTTATTGCTATCAAGAAACCAAAATAATGTTGTTGTTTTTTTTGCTGTATATGGGCTGCATGTTCTTCTTACCTTCTTCCCTTGTTCCACAGGCTTTGATAATTTGTTCTTCTTTAAAGGATCAATAAATGCAACAACCTCCACGTTGGATCTTTTAGCCCCAGATTGCATGTTTTCACACACTGTTGAGTTTGTCATGAGCTGCTCTGTGTCTGTATTTTCCTCAGCATGGTTCACATCATCTTTAGCAGAGTTCTTTCTTTTCCGAGACTTTCCCAATCTTTTGTTTTTTCCATCACCTAAAAATGAAAATTACATCAAATACTACAATGAATTATAATTATTACAATTATAATAATGATAAATTCCATAGCATATTTATTTTGTAGGCCTGTATTACGTGCAGTATGCAAAATTTATTAATGAACAGATTTAAACTTAATATTACAATTAATTAATAACAAATGCAATCTTATTTATTTGTTGAACTACCACTTTTTTTCAGCAAATGTTACATAGTAGGATTATAGTTTTTTTATGTTTAGTGTTGGCTACTACAGGACAGCAGTAACGTTATGTACCATTTAGTACGCTAGTATCTCATTATAAAACGAGCCCTGCATTACACACACAACACAGGGTAAATTTACTGTATCATACACTTTTAGTTGGCTTTTATGCACTACTTTGACAGTTTGTTAATTAAAAAAATGCTGTTATACACCATAAAATAATGCTAGCTAATAATCTACCGTAAATGTGTTTTGTAATAGCAATTAGCCCATAAAAAAACAAATTCTCACCAAAATCATACAACTTGTTTAAAACTTGATCGAGGAAAAGCTGATCGTCATCCACCTTTCCATCGTGTCTGTCTTCTGTTGCGCTCATTTTTGAATAAATAAAACACCTTTTAACAGCAATTTTTGTTTCACGTGTGTGCATCATATACGCGACATGTCCTTTCTCACTTTCCGTCAAAACGCTCGTCGTACCGGAAGTATGGCATAAACTAAAATGTTGACAGTGGACAGGACAGGAGGAAGATGAAACTGTAAAGGCTGTAAAATACTTTCTTTCCTCTAGGCGGCGCATGGAAGCCCAGAGCTCCAACCCTCCATTGGATCACATTAAAATCTCACGGCTTTTATCTTACTATATGTACGGTAAAATGCATCAACTTTTTAATATATCACTTTTATAGCGTGCACATGACTTAATAACAAAATAATCATGCAGTATATCTACATAAAGACATAACTGAACACAGCAGTCTAATAATCAAGGACGTCAGTGATTGGCCCTTACGTACAGCGCTGAGAAAAGTTACACTTACCACGTGTTTATGTCATCAACGTGATGCTAAGCCGGTTGTTTTTACTTAACGCCCGTTAATTTAACGTTAATTTAAAAATAGTCATATATGAGATAAGTTACAGTCATAAAGAGCTATTAAGTCCGTTTTGCTAGCTTGATTTAGTCCGTAACCATTCTTTCAATCCCACGACGCCCGCCCCCAAAATACTGTCAACCAACCACCAACCAGCAAACTCAAACTCACAAAATGACTGACAGGAAGGACGTGTATCTGATTGGCTGAATTTAAGAACGCTCTTTGTGTTCTTCAAATCTGTCAGAGAGTAGCCGAGAAAGGTATTTCAGGAGAACTTAGTAAAGTCTGTGATATAGGTAATAGGGAGGTTTAATGGACGGCATTAAAGAAATAGCTTGGATCACAAAATGATTAATAAATAAAAGCACTACTTTGACCAGCCGTACCTCCAAGACCCGCCCACTCGGCATCTGCTGTTTCATACTTATATTTCATTCCTTCCGCAAGTTGTGTTTCTATGACAGGAATGAGTACCAGACTGAACGGTCAACCTTGATCCAAACTTTCTCACCTACAGCCCATCTGATCTATTACACTCATGCTATGATTAGATAGGCGCGGACTCGAAATGGCGTCTCGAGCACTGTACTCGGTGAGTGTTACAATTGTTAAATGCTTTCTGTGAAAGTACCACATGCTTGCAGCACTTGCAGTTTAGATCTCCCACAGAGCTTCCTCTAATAATTTCTTCAAGGAAACATAATTTCATGTCCAGTGCACACAAACGTTTCATAAATCAAATAATATGATCTTTTACACGATTTTTACATGTAATTTGTTTTAAAAATGATTTTAGAGCTATATACCAAGATAAAACCATAATGTACTGCTTTTTATAAACTCTGGCAGAATTTATATAAATTATAGCAGTAATAATTAAATGTTTAGTTTATTTTCTTTGCATCTTTACAAATAACTGGACACACCCTTATTTTTAAGTATTATTGATTTAAACATTTTAGAATAAAATTAAAGGCAAAACTATAAAAAAACCAAACAAATAAATGAATATAAAATTATTCAGTGATCACAAATCAAAGTTATCTTATTTAGCATTATTTATAAAAGTTAGCTTTTCATAAACTAATATATGGTGCCCTCCACTAATATTGTCACCCTTTGTAAATCTGAGCAAAGGTGGCTGCGGAAATAAATCTGCATTGTTTATCCTTTTGATGTTTCGTTAAAATATATTACTAAATTTAACCTATCATTGAATTAAAACTAATTTTAAAATATAATAATTATTGGAACCCCTAGAATTAAAAAATCTCTGAAGTATATTCCCATTTATATTCACAATTTTGAGCACTCCAGGGTGATTATAGACATGAAAATATCCAGCCCTGCTTTCCTGTTTCACAGAAATATATATAAGAGGGAAAACAAAGCCCAAAATTCCTTAATCATCAAAACAATAAGAAAAAAACAAAGAATATATTTCTTATAAGCTGCAAAAGATAATTGAGCATCACAAATTAGTGAAGTGTCTTTAAGAAAAGAGCTAGAGCAGGGAAATCCATCCATCATCTGGGAAATAATTAAGAATTTCCAATCAACATAAAATGTTGATATAGACACGTGTGTATGTCATCCTAATACACGGCGAGGAGAAGAGTTTGAGTGGCTAAAGACCCCACAAGGACCACAGCTGGAAAATTGCAGAAAATAGTTGAGTCTCTGCGTCAGAAAGCCTTTTTCAAGCAGCCTCTATATCAGCACATGTTGTTTGGGAGGGTTTAAGAAAAATTCTCCTCGCTCACCCAAAAACAATCTCCAGCCTGTTCAGTTGTCAGACAAGACTGGAACTACAAATAGGACTGGCTTCTATGATTAGATGAAACTAAACAATGAGCTTTTAAGCAGCAACCACACAAGATGGGTTTGCTGAACACAGGGATAAAAGTACTCCATGTGTACAATAAAATATATACTGCTGTGTTGATGTTGTGGGTCTATATTTCAGCTGGAGGTCCTGGACATCTTGTTTAGACACGTGGCTTCATGGATTCTATCAAAAACCAACAGATAAAAATCAATAATTCACTGTCTGTGTTAGAAATCTTATAATGGGCCATGGTTGGGTCTTCCTTTGGAACAATAATCCAAAACAAACTATAAGATTTAGTCACTGAGCACAAAAAGAAGCTTTTGCCATGGCTGTCCCAGTCCTCTGACCTGAACCCTGCAGAAAATGAGTGAGGTGAACTAAAGTAACATGAAGCTGGTATTGTGAAGGTTCTGGAGAGATGTTCTCCAAACTCTTCAGGCATTACAGGAGAAAACTCAGAGCTGTTATTTTGGGAAAAGGGACAACATGTATTGCAGAAAAACATTTATTTCATCATGCATTTTTCTTCCCATTCTTTGAATGAAAGATCAAAAGGATAAGCAATGCAGATTTATTTTCACAGCCAGCTTTGCTTGTGTTTACCAAGGGTGCCAGTATTAGTGGAAACTGTATGTGTGTGTGTGTGTGTATATAAATATATAAAGAGAGGGAAAGAGAACATATAGCAATTTCTTGAAAATTATATTCATATGTACTACTAATTTAAAGCAAATAAAAATAAATTCAGTAGGTCTGACATTTGTAAATGTAATATTTTGTGCATGTTTGCCAATACATATCATAAGTCCTTGCCATTTTTACTCTAATTTTTTTTTATTTACTGTAATTGTAATGTATTACAGTTTTAAAAAGCAGAAGCAGAAATGTGATCATGTAAACTGTCATGTTCTTCTGTCTTCATACAGCCTAGGCATCCAGTGCTGAAGAAGCGGGATGATTTTGAAGACGTTCTGGAAGAAAGAAGACGCACCAGTGATCTGAGATACGCACTGAGATGTTACACTCCCACACTCTATAAGGGACTCGTGCCCTGCAAGGCCAGCATGCTAAAAAGCATCGTTCTGCAGTCAGACCACCTGCAGTATGTCATTAAACAGGTACAGAAGCAACACCATGCTCCTCAATGACACAGTTATGCAATAACTTACTATGCTTTTATTTAGGAACCCTAAATCTAGCAAGGTATTTTAGTGGAATTGTGCTTTCAAATAAATTACAGTCTTGTTTAATTATTATTGGTTATTATTATTACAATATTAAAGTTATATTTTCTCTATAGTTTAGTTGTGCTGTACATTCAGGTGTCTGTATCTAGAAATACAGATCAAACCCTGGGTGCACGCTGAGTTGTGTGTGTGTGTGTGTGTGTAGGTTTCATCAGAATCAGGAGACAGCACAGAGTGTGTTGCGGAGGAAGCGTCTCTGATTCTGGATGAGATGGCTCACCGATTGCAGCTCAGCACAATACGATTCTTTGCCTTTATGCTTAGCAAAGCCTTCAAGAGACTCTTCCACAGCGTGCGTGTCAATGAAGAGGGCATCCAGAGAGTGAGTGGCTCTTTACTGTCTTTAAAATACACATGTGAAATTCCTGCTAAAACACCTGGCATCTACACTGTGAGCCGATTACTGGGGTCATCTAATGTTACTAAAACATGTGTCCTAATTACAGGGATGGAGATCCCTTGTGCCACTTGTAAAGTGCTTATTTATTGAAGAAACAGACTGCAGCTTTAATATACTTATGATTTTAGGCAAAACAAATCACCCATAGAATGTATTGTTGACTTTTTTTCATGCTCAGTTATTAATAATAGAGTTCCTTTGTGGAAACTGTGCTACTTTTTCTTTTTCAAGATTCTCTGATGAATAGAGTCCACAATAATAGCATTTATTTGAAATATAATTTTCTTTTAATTTAATTTACATTTTTAGTATCATTATCTTTATTGTCACTTTTGAACAATTTAATGCATGTTAATGGTTTTTTTTTAAATCGTGCTTACCACACACTTTTATCACAAAAATATTAAGCAGCAAGCAAAAATGCTTTCAGCATTGATTATAAAAGAAATGTTTCTTGAGCAGCAAATCAGCATATTAGAATGATTTCTGAAGGAGTAATGGTGCTGATAGTTTAGCTTACAGCTGTGCTGGGAATATAGGAGTAAATTACATTATTAATATATCAATTTAATAAGATTTTACTATAGTACTGTTTTGAAGTATTTGTGACCCTGTACCACAAAACCAGTCACAAGGGTACATTTCTTCAGATTCAGATTTATATACATCACCTGATAGCTGAATCAATAAGCTTTCCTTTGAGGTATGATTTGTTAGGATAGGACAGTTTTTGGCTGAGAAGCAATTATTTTAATATTAGGAATCTGAGAGGGCAAAAAAGTATTGAAAAAATCGCCTTTAAAGTCCAAAAGGAGTTCTTAGCAATGCATGTTGCTAATCAAATGTTAACTTTGATTTACTTATAGGTGGAAAATTATAAAAAAAATTCATGGATCATGATCTTTATTTCAATATGCTAATGATTTTTGGCCTTTAAAAAATATATAATTGATAATTATAATTGACCCATACAACAGTTGCATCCCAAATGACACACTATGTACGTTTGCATGATGTACTCAACCATGTGGTTTATTAATTACATTAGGTAAATATTTGGTAATTCATAATCTAATAGCTCCTCCCCCTTCACAGTTGAGTGCATGAAGTGTTCAACTTTCCACACTTCACTTTTTTTTAAGTGCACTTTTTCTTTTTGGAATTTGAATGCATAAGTACGCAATTTGAAAGATCTGATTTAAATTTATATCTTAATGTTATAAGTATTTAATGGAAAAAAAAGATTAATTTAATATATAATTAAGAATTTGTTCATTTAAATACTTTTAAGTCATTCCGGTTGAGAACTGCTTTTAGAAATGGTCCTGTCGTTTGGTTTAATAAAATTGGCATCTAAATAGAGTTTAATGCAGTTCAATGTTTTTATTGAAGCTGCTTGCTTTTTTTCAGCTCCAGCAGGCTGTACAGGAACACCCGGTGGTTCTCTTGCCCAGCCACCGTAGTTACATGGACTTCCTGATGATGTCCTACTTACTCTACATGTACGACGTCCCCCTGCCTGTGATCGCGGCTGGAATGGGTGAGTGTAGAGGTCGCACTGATGCACTGTACCAGTCTAAAACCTGTATTCTATCTAGTATACAAACACAGGTAGACACACTTTCCAACCGTATAATTAATTCTCCTTAATATGCTTGAGTGGACTTTGTTTTTATTGCCTTTTTTTGGCCTTTGACCTTTATTTACAGTATCTGGTTGGTTTGATGTTCAAAAAGTGCCAGCTAGAACATCTAAACAATTGATAATCTTTCTGGATTATATTCAAAATCTTGATACAAGTGCACTTTTAATATAAATAAACCATGACAGTGTCATGTTTTTATTCTAGAGTATATACTAAATAATGGTCAACCCTTGTATAGGTTAGATGAGATATCGCATCAAATACAGTTTACAAAATGGATTTTATATAGATAGTAGGGGTGCACCGATCCGATATTAGGATTGGATATCAGCTCCGATATTGAAAAAAATAGCTGGATCGGGGATCGGAAAAATTAACCGATCCACGGGCCGATCCAGTTTTTTTTTCCCCAGCCAGTTA
>JAUCNO010000386.1:12244713-12259953 GCA_032353835.1 Enteromius viviparus | reverse complement strand
AGGAGCGGATCCAGCGAGAGCTGTTAGAGCGACGCGGAATGAAAAATGCTCCATTGTTGTGTGTTTGTTTGTGGCGCATTTACGATGATGTCACGGCAGTAGAGGCGGCGCAACTATAATGACACTTGAATAATCCCGCCCACTCTAAAGCGGTACTAAACTGCAGTCGAAGCGCAAACCGAGCCGAACTGAGCCGTACCGTGCCTCATTGAAATCAATGGACGCTGGGCTTTAGCAGGGAAAATACTGCGACGCTACGGGAATGTATGAGAAGAAAATCAAGTCAGCCAACCTGCTGAATCTTACTGATTCTGAACGAACTCATCTTTGAGATGAACGTTTTCTAACGCATTTTTAGTCAATAAAATGTTAATACAATAATACATAATTTGACCATTAATTTTGTGACATTATAGGGGAAGCTGAGCTTCCCTTGCAGTCTTAAAGTAATCGCCACTGCTAGAAACGTCCAAGCCGGCGTTCTGGAGTTGAAAGTGTCCCTCCAGGAGCAGGATTGAACACCCCTGTTGTACTTTGGAAACCTTTATTTTAAAAAGTGTAATCTACTACATCATTGTGCTTCGGTCTGCAGCGAGGACTTATTGGTTTCCCAGCTGCTGCAGGAATTACATGCTTCAGATTTAACAAGCACTTTTAAAATGCACTTTTGTAGTTAGAATTACTTTTTCACTTTTTGACAAGCCGGGCCTGATAGCTAAATCTCATGAGAGAAGAACATGGCAGTCACCAAATTCTTTTTAATGTAGCTTTTGTGTCGCGGGCATTTCCTGGATGGCAGGTTGAATAGATCTCTCTCTGAGGGGTCAGACTCACTTCTTTTACTCTGTGCAGCTTTAATCAATAAAACTGACAGCGACTCTGAGCTGGGTTTTACCGACGACCACCCATTATCAGACCCCCTCCTGCGATCGCTCTAACTGTTTGTAAGTGCATTCGGGACAGCCAGTGCAAATGAGAGAGGAAGAAAGAGTGTGTGGGGGCACTTTAATGCACCGGTAAATATTTTCACAGCAGGAGTCCCAATCTCAACGCAGGCGCTTATTACAGAGAAAAACACTACTCTCCTGGGCAGCATCACAAAACACATCAGTCCTATACACTGAAAGAAGAGTACAGAAATAGTGCATTCCTCTACATTATAGATCTTTAATTTATCATGGTTGATTTAATTTCTAAATTATCTGTTTGTTGTCTTTTTAGTGGTTTACCTTGTCTCCTGACTCCGGATTTATATAAAACTTGTAAAACTAACATTTGTTGCTAACAATTTTTTTTTTCTTTTACACACAGTATAATAAAATATTATCTTGCTAGTCTCATTAAGTTATCCACATAGTGAGTAACAGATATCTGAGATGTAAAGCAACCTACTACTGAACAATTGAAAGGTTCAGATGCAAAATCTTTTAAAAGCCATCCCTTTTGAGTAAATGTCATAGCACCGTAAGGGGAGGATGAGGCAGATTATTTAACAAACTATAACAGATTTATAGATACACATTTTTAATATATCTAAATACAATCAGAACTAAAAATAAAATTAATCTACAGTACACTGTAAAAATGTCACGGTAAAAAACTGTTACAGTAAATTCATGTTAAATTTACAGGAGGACAAAAACATAAACTGACATTCCCAGAATGCCCTGAATTGCATTTAATATTTTGTTTGAATTTAATGTTTTTTTTCTATGAAATGTATGTTACATGTAATGTTGTTAAATTAATGTTTATTACATATTTCAGTTTAGTGAGTCTCACCATGATGGTGTTTAGTGTTTGTGTAAATGACACTGAGCACCTTCTATATTTGTTCATATTTATTGCTTGTGATGGGCTTTGGTTCATTATGTGACTTTCTCATCACCATTTTAATGGATATCATTGTATTTGAAAGGTACAAACAGATTTAAGATTTCTTTCATAGGTTGGTATATTAACATTAATATAAATTACGAAATTACAGTATTTAACTGTAAATAAAAACTGTAAATCTAAAATGTTGTTACCATATATTTTTACAGCTGAATTCTATACAGTACTCTTTATAAACAATATGAAGACTAATTTAATGTGAACCACAATATGCTTATCTCTGTGAAGAGAAGAGGAAAAAGCTTCCGACAAATAGGCGTAAACATCAATCAATATCCACTATGATAAAGTCAAGCTGTTTATCCTGATGCACTGGAAAACTCTTTACTGATCGAAATGTCTGAGGCTGAAATAACTTTAATGGAATAATTCATTCAAAAATTAACAAAATATGACTAACGAGATATCATGGCTATAAATTAAGAATTCACCACCGAAGCGTATTATTTAGTCTCTAGGTTTATGGAAATCATAGACACATTGTACTAATTTGTGCAACCACAATTTACAGTAATTCAATTAAGGGAATAGATTATTACAATGTGGCCATCATTTAACTAAAACAAGGGAACAAAAAACTATGATGTGTAATGTGTATAATTGTGCTTATAACCACACCTAACCCCATCCCTAAACCTACTCCTTACAGAAATCAAAATCATGATTTATGGTGTGTACACGTTATGAACACATGCGTTCTTAGGGATCAAAGTCAAAGTTAGCTTTATTTGTGAATTCTGCCACATGTACAGGACATACAGAGAATTGAAATTGCTCTACTTTCACACCATATCTGGATAACAGCTAAAAAACTCATAATCACGATTATATATCAGCCAGCTTTAGCCCTACGCCAAACCTGCCCACCTCTGAATAATATAAAACACACGCACAGGCAATATAAGTGCAGTTACAGTTATTTCATGCAAAAACTGACCACAAACAAGCAGTGTAAACGCATTACAAACCAGTCGTGTTGCATTCCAAGTCTTCTAAAACCATACAAAGTAACCATAAAAAACACACTCCTGTCCTGTAGAGTGACGCAATCGATCACGAGACATGTAAGAGCCAATGGCATTTCGAAACCAAAGCTGACGTAAGGCTTCTTCTGGTGCCATTTTTTTAATTCGTGCACAGACTGCTGCAGCACACAGGATGTTTACGGTGGATGGAGACGGTGAACGCATCTATGCATATTGACAATATGTGACGAGTTGGGGTGAGAGTGTGTTGCAACACTTCTACAAGCTTGCCAAAAAACAGACTGCAGCTTTAACAAAACATAGACAAAAAGTAATAAATTATAGAAACAAATGATTAATTTGAGGCTATAACATTTTTAACCACAACAAGCAGCACAAAAAAATACAAATAAATAAAAAACAAATAAAAATTCATGGCCACAAATTTGTTATTTATTCCCATTTCCCATTCAAAGAACAAAGAATGGATTTTTAGGTTTAACTCAAAAAAGGTAACAAATTATTAAAACATTAATAAATTCATAAATTGACAACTAAAGTTTTGTTTGCTAATGGTGAGTATTTGTCAGCAATATTAGAGACGGCAATGAGCTTTTTTCTATTTTGCAAACAGTGGCTTTTTATTCCTATTCGCTGTACTCTGTACACACGTTCTCTGTGAACGGCCCCCAGTGGGTTAGAAACGATATGAGGGTAAGTAAATAAGAGCTGAATTTTATGAGTGAGCTACTCCTTTAAAATTTCATAAGAAGCAGCAGAGGAAGAGGATGTCACAGACGCTGTCTCGATTAGCGTGAACACACTCGCTCCTAACCCAACCTAGCCTAATCTAATCCATCGACTGCCCTCAACACGCTCCCCCATTAAAACCCCTCCACCTCACTCCAACCATAATTACAGCCTTTAAATGTCACCTATACACTTCGGAAAGAGAGAGAAAACGGCGGGAGCGAAGGACAGAACGGCTCACTAGCGTCACAAGTATCCCGACAGCTGAACTTTGGCTGGGTCTAGCTCTGTTGTAATGAGGATTCAGAGAGCAGGTCTGGCCTGGTAATAAGGAAGCTACAGACAAAGGTTAATGAGGAGGGACCTGAGTTTGCTTGTTCTCTTTCACACTCTAATTGGGATCTGCCTCTGTCTAAAGCTCATGATGTAAGACAGCGACCGCAGGCCGTTCGGTCTGGTTATTAGGCCATGTGCTGCACAGATCTGGAGGAACAGATATGGGTTAAATGCGTTTAATGGGGCAGTGTGGTGCAACTCCTGTGATTCATTCATTCACACAGTTCATTTTCAAATCTGAGGTGATATCTGTTTGTGTTTCCCAGGTGTGTTATGTTTTACCTATGGCCATTTAGATACATTTTGCATATTCATGTTCATACAACAGTTCCTAGTGATCCGCAAATCTGACTGGCAGATGAGAGTGTGATTTTTTTGCTGAGGTCTCTATTAGGGGTGTCAAAATTAATTGTTTCTATGATGCATCGTGATGCAGAAGAGGATGATTTGGTATCGGTTCAGTAATAGACCATAACCGGTTATAACGTAAAGTACTGACGCTTCTGATGTCATTTGCCACATACATGCTTTGTCGCAATAGAATACAATGGCTCACACCGGTTTCATAGTGCATGGTGAGCAGGGCGTAAGCAGCGCATATTTTTTCAGCGCCCATGTCAAAATATGACAGCTTTCACACAGCATGCATGCGTGTAGCAGGAGAAGAGCAGGAAAGGCTGTGCCGCAATAGTATCGGCGCCGAGTCTATTTTTTCTGGGCCACTTATATGCTGAATTCAAGTGACAGTGCGTTGTTCTTGCTCTTAAACTGATGATCTAAAAGATGTAGTGTTGTATTCATGTCCGAAGAGAGCAATCCGACAGTGTCTCCCATTGCTCCTCTAAATGCTAATTTGGTTTATAAATTATAATTTCATGTATATACATTTGTTCAAGAAGTGTGTTTTCATTGAGAAGGTAAAATTAAAGTTTTAGTTGATATATCTGACTGTTTGTGTTTATTAAAAAAATTATAATGAAAATTGAGTATGCAGGCATCGTCAATCCATCGTGATGCATCGAGATATTGTAATGAGATATGTATTGTATACATAATAACCATAATCGAACCGAACCAAACCGTGAGACCAGTGTAGGTTTACACTCCTAGTCTCTATAGTGGTGAAACATGACATATAAAGTATTTTATTTGGGGTAAATCTAATAGGAAATCTTTGGACTCATTAATCTATTATTTGTTCAATAGCAAATAATTTTGGCCCTATACTATATTATTGTTTGATAGAGTTTCCTAGCAACTTTTATGATGTATCTTTTTATTATTATTATTATTATTATTATTATTATTATTATTACTATTATATTATTTTGTTATTCAAGAAATAATATTTTGCATGCATATCAGTTTTTAATTCGGTGCTGAATCAATAAATAAATTATATAATAATAACAAATAATAATAAAAAATGTTTTGTTTA
Source organism: Enteromius viviparus (assembly GCA_032353835.1). Classification (NCBI taxonomy): domain Eukaryota; kingdom Metazoa; phylum Chordata; class Actinopteri; order Cypriniformes; family Cyprinidae; genus Enteromius; species Enteromius viviparus. The sequence goes on along the minus strand of JAUCNO010000386.1, from coordinate 12,254,568 downwards.
CATAATGTGTGTGTGTGTGCACTGTGTATATTTATTATGTATATATATATATATATATATATATATATATGCTGTGTGTTCACATTATACATATGAACAGTACACACACATATACTGTGTTCAAATGATTTTGCTATTTTGAATGCAATTAATCATTAATTTTTATGTAAGTATTTACAATTAAAAAATTAAATAAAAAAATAATTGCATCCAAAATAAACACAGTACAACAATTTGTATTTAATTGTAATTAATCATTAGTGTATTTTTACAATAAATGTTTTTATTGTTTCTTATGTATTTCCATACATGTGCCGTCAAACTGTATTAATGAGATATGGGGTTTTTTCTGCATAAAATGATTAGCTACATTATGTTCTTACATAATGTCATATGACAAACTGGCAGACAATTTGAGCAAAAATAAGAAAGTTAATTTTTTAATTAAAGTTTAATTTACGTACCTCATGGCAATGGCTATTTAGATCTGACTCCTGAAAAAACTGTATGAAAAACATAAATTCCAACATAACTTAACTGCTACTTAATCCATGTGACAATGCACTATTCAACAGTTTATTGCTGCATATCCTGTTTTATATTCAATAAAAGATTTTACGTGCACTAGTGTTCTATTCCAAATACAATGACAGGTTCATTTGGAAATTATGTGTTTATGCATGAAACTGCTGAACATGTGTACAAACTGCTTTATGACAGAGGAATCCATTGTGGCTACTTGAGGGCATTTACAAAGCTGCGTTATGTGATCATATCATTTCCATTTCAGGATTAACTGACTGTGACATTGCTGTTGACGTCTTGCTGCGAGATCAAAGATTTAAAGCGTGCCTCGCGTAATGAAAATGGAATATGTATTGATTTTCTTTTTTTCATTTAATGCATTGTAAATAATTGTGCGCTTAAAAATACCAGGAGGTAATATTACCACTGATTTTCTGCTCGGCTGAATGGATTCATTCTGAACTACAGGTAAAAGATATGAGAGATGCTGGGAAGTAAAATCCCAGAGTTTTAAAGCTTTAAAGCAGTTAAAATCAAACTCCTTCCCCCGAGGAACAGATCACCATTAATAAGGCGGTGTGGATAAAACTCTCACAACTCCATAAATATAAAATAAAATGCATGAATAACATTTCAGCTCTCCATATGAATTTAAGTCTAACTAATTTTTTATCTTGTTTTACTCGCGGCTATCAACTTCACCTGAATGGTTTCTGCAGAAAACCACATCTGTAGGGGTGACAGTTCAATTAGCCTCTATTACATCTTTATTAGTAGTTTATTCACATTCAGAGGGCTACATGTAATTTTTCTTGCTGGGCCAAGTGCTTGTAAATGTTTTATGGACCACCTGCTGCATGGAAAAAAAGCTATTCTGTCGAGATGAGCACTATTTTGTGAGCTATGCCTGTAAGTGACAGAGGTACTGTAGAGCACTCACACTGAAGGGGAAGTGTTGAAGTGTTTCCCCTCTCTAGGCGTTCTGCTCTGGCAGCTCCGTGAATAGAGCGAGTCAGCAGTGCGTTTGTCGAGAGGTCTGCACACTTTGACTCTGGAAGACTGCTGCACATTGACTTATACCAGACTCAAGTGTTTATTAGATCTAATACACAAAGCAGCCTTTGCAGACCTGTCTGGGACTGAGCTCTTGAGCTGTGAATGCTACACTTAAACAAAAGATAAGACAGAAATGTATGTGCAACAGCAACTTCATTTACAGCTATTAAACAGTAAAAATAAAACAAACAAAAAACTAATGAACATCTCAATGTTTTAGAGGTACATGTATGTATCTGCAGAGCTATTACTATAGGATTCTGCAACATGTACTACTATTTTCAGCAAAAAAAAAAAAAACATCAGCCCGATATCATGGCAATTTGTACATATTTTACGAGGTGCCTAATTCGTACAAATTAGTATGACCTCACTCATATGAATTCATACAATTTTTGCTAAATCATAGGTATTTTATGAGTTGCCAATGGAACAAATGACGTTCACCTAACCTGGCCCCTAAACTACTTGTCATTGAGGTTTTAGACAAATCATACAAAATCGTATGAGTAAGGTCGTAAAATACCCAAAAGATCTCTGTGTGTGTTACGTCAAAAGAATGGCATCTACGTTAATATTAGTCTGTCTCCCTCTTATTCTGTTCCTCAGTCCGTATCCAGATCAGGTCAGCACAAAGAGATGATCTTCATTGGAGACAAGAACACCTACAGTAGATGAGCTCTGTGGACTGATCACCGGAACCAGATGCACACGTGATGTAACAGTGTGGAGCACTGGCTGTTGACAGACTCCTTGTGCAGAATAATTTCATTACATTATTAAAATTAATGATGAAAAATATTGTTTGGAAATGTAAACTGATATTTCGCTACAGCAAAAGATTTGTTTGTTTGTTTTTTATGTTGGTGAAATACTAGTGGCCTAAGACTTTTGCACAGTGTATATATAAAATGTAAGTAACTCAAAAAATAAACCTTAACGGATTAACATATTTATATAAATAATAGTATATATTAATATATATGATATTATTATATATAATATTAATACAAATTGGCAACTCGAAAACTACGTACGATATAGCAAAAATTAGTAAGGTTGTGCGAATTTGTACAAACTAGCCACCTCACAAAATATGTACGATTTGCCATGAGATTGAGCTGGAACTACTGACAAAATGATTTCTAAGTTTTTAACGAAAAAAAATTATACTTAGCAAAACTGCATTTGTAGTGTTTTATGAACTACACAGTAATTGCAACAAAATTTACTTGAACTAAATGTAAAATAATGCAATGTAATAATGTTTTATAGTCTCCACAAAGCGTACAAAACCAAAACAAAACAAATAGAAAATAGAAAAATAAAACATAAATAAAAAAAAGTAACTTCGGTAGTCCTTTATTTTAAGATTTAAGATTATTTTAAGTAAATAATACAGAGTAATTACCTAGTAATTACTTAGTAGTAGCCATAGTACTTACATAAAACAAAATTAACTTACCATGTAACTACGTTATGGAACAGTTTGTGCTTACAGTTTGTAGAAGTAACAGACAGTTTTTTATTTCAAGTAAGTACAACAGCTACTACTAAGTACCGAATTAAATAATTGCTCGTTATTATGACACCTTAAAAAAATGTATTACTGTAACTCATAATAAATTGAATTATAATTAACTAATTTATTTATGCAAATAATAATAATAATAATAATGTAATAAACAAGTATTGCTCTATATTTTAAAGGCTTTTCAGTTTGCAGGCACAGAATCGTAAGAAAGCATGTCAACACATGAATATGTAACAATACACGTTATTATAGGCCAAGCTTAAAATGCAACACTCACTTTTTAATACAATATGTAACACGCTGTCTTTGCTCCATCTGTCAGTTCAAAAAGTGGCCCTTGCCGGGAACAAATCTGACAATATCATATTTAGAACTTTGACAATATAAAACTAGAGAATTAACAATCAGTGATTTTTATGTGGAACTATGTTTTAAGACCTTTTTATTATTATGTGGAAGCTTCAAGCATCAGGGTACCACTCGGCTTAGATGTGCTTGTGTGTTTGATTTGGAGTGTGTTTGTCTGTGTGTGTGGGGGGGGGTCTCAGCATATCAGCCAGGGGTTTGATTTACGCAGAAGCTTTTACAGTAGAGCTCTATTGAGTCCTGCATTAATCTACGCCACAGAGTCCTCCAATGATTGATTACACAGAGTTTGAGCAGCGCGGCAAGGCTCGACCGGTTCAACTGTAACCCAAACCTGGATTAATGGAGCGTTTTCGGGGAGCGTCTGCCATTAAATGTGCATATTTAAGCAAGGTGATGCATGATCATGTATCTAGACTCCACTGTCTGTTATCTATGAAATATCTCTGCTCAGCTCCATTATTACAGTGTGTGAAGCAGTTATGCTGAAAATCAGGGCTGTTTCTTGGTATGAGCGCATTAAGTGGCTGTTTAAGCATTCCTAATAAAAATCCAGTTAAAACATTTTTTTTAAAGGGGATACCTCACTTGCCCCTTTATTTAACATATTTCAAGGTAATATTTGCTATTGCAGGGTTATTGTTCAGTGTATACTGTATATTGACTGTGTAACATCAAGGAAGTACTCAAACAGCTTTGGGTAAATATTATACATCACTTGAAGAACTGATATGAAAAATGTGTCAGCTGAGCTCTTAACATTTACAGACACACAGAAATAATATAATAGTTTGTGCATAACATGGAAACGCAAGCAGACTCAAAGAACAAACATCACACCTCAAAGCATCACGGGACCTCTTCTCAAAATGGATTGAAATTACATACACACCTAACAAGCATGTGGAGTTAATGAATATTTTCACATCACAGCTTCACTGAACATCCTGATGATACTAATTTGTGAGGAAACAATAGCACTGTACTCAACACGTTTTAAAGCCTGTAATTTAGAGCCGAGATTCATATGAAATTAGGGCTGCTGTGTATATATTTTGTCAAAGGGAAAATATAAATGAGCCATTCATATAGATTGATTTCCAAAACAATGCTGCGTAAAATTGTTTGTTTGAGTGGCTCAACCAATGATACGAATTGAAGGGCGGGCTCCCTGTTTGTATGACCATTAAGAGCAGAGGTGGAAAAACTTGAACAATTGCTTTTTAACATTAGTGTAGAAGTTTAAAAGCATAGCAAAAAATGTAAAACAAAAAAAAATGAAAAAAAACTTTCACAAAGACAAGTCTGCCATCTTTTCCTCTAGAAAAGTGATAATGATGATGGAAGGTAACTGTATATCTCTTGACAAACTGTGACAACATCAGAAAGCCAAATTTCAAATGACATTTGTGTAAAGACAGCTTCAGAAGCAACTTGCTGTGGTTAACGCAATAGATCGGTGTGACCCATGAACTGGAACGTTACTAAGATCCACTTTATCCTATATCACTGCAACTCTTTAAAAAAAACACGCAGGGCACTCATTAGGAATGGTAAAATACTGTACCATACAGACTCTCGGGTTTATTAAGCTTTAATAAGCGAGTGTTCTACTGAGACAAAAATATTCTCTTTTTATTAACTCACCGTGACAAGGTGCATGTTAGTCACTGCTCTATTCTTAGCATGAGATATAATTATAATCTACAGTTTTTCCTATGGGTTCTCTCACAGTCAAGATGGGCAAAACAACCTGCGTATGATTTACTAAATAATACACTAATTAATAGGCCATAATGGGAGAAAGCCATAACATCAGATCAGGAGGAAAATTAGCAGTAAGCAGTCGCTTAAATTATTGGAGTTGGATTTCATAAATACTAATTGAAATAAATTATTTTTCATTCATTTACTCTTGTTTCCCAGTATAAGTATTAAAATATTCCTAAATCTAGATTTACTTGAGAAGCAAAATTACTTTAGATATTAAGGCTCATTTTTTTTTATATTAACAAATTTTAAGCTTAAAACAAGAAAAAAATACTCTCATTTAATTTAAGGGGTAAACAAGTTAATTTTGAACTAAATTCATGGAAATTATTTTTAAAAAGTAAAAAAAAAGTCATATTTTATGGTCAAAAATGACCATGAGCACTTTGGAAATGAATGGGAAAGGAATTTTATCATGTTTGGTATATAGGGGCAGTCGTGGCCTAATGTATAGGGAGTTGGACTTAAGGTCACGAGTTTGAGTCCCAGGTCCAGCAGGGATTGTGGGTAGGGGGAGTGAATAACCAGCTCTCTCTCCACCTTCAATACCACGACTGAGGTGAGATCCTTAAGCAAGGCACCAGTCCCCCAACAGCTCCCCATGCTCCGCAGCATTGGCAGCCCACTGTTCTGGGTGTGTGTTCACAGTGTGTGTGCGCACTTTGATGGGTTAAACGCAGGGCACAAATACCTAGTATGGGAAACCATACCTCGCCACATGTCACGTCCTTCCTTTCAAATGTTAGGGGCAGTCGTGGCTTAATAGATAGGGAGTTGGACTTGTAACCCAAAGGTCGTTTATTTGAGTCCCAGGCCTGGCAGGTATTGTAGGTGGAGGGAGTGAATAACCAGTGCGTGTGTTAATTTTGACATAAAGAAGAAAATCATTTTTGCAGTGTTCAAAGTGTGTTGGGTTTTGTGTGTGTGTTTCACTGTGACAACATACCCCTGCTACTAGGGCATATTGTCACAAGTTTGTTTGTGTGTAACTATGTTTTTGATAATGGTGGAAATTGTTGCATTTCAGACAAACCAAAGATAACTTCTGTCAGCGGGGAATTTAGCGGCATCTTCTAATAATCTGGAGAGCCAGTGTGTGTGACATTACCATCTGCGATCCAGGTCTTTCTTTATTTCAGTCATGAGCAGAGATCTGTCCACAGCTCATGTTCTGACTCAGGTACAGAAAAGCTTCTCTCTGGTCGGAAGAAATTTCAAAATGAGTTTCCAGGGAACAGTTCGATCAATATAAGAGAAGGTTAGTCTTACAATCTTCTGACATGTCGAGAAGAAAAGGAAAAAGAAAAAAAAACATTTTGAATATTTAATGTTATGAAAAGATGGAGCAGAAACTGAGATTAGCAAGATCTGATCTCCAGCATATATGTAATGGAGTACAATATCCTGCCGGTCAAGCAGAGTGTATTCGGATATTTTATACAATCACTTTATTTATGTATTACTTATGCATTTGAAGTACAATGAATACACAGACATTCAGATCTCATAACCTTTCCACATACACAAAACATTAAGTATCATATCCTCAAGAATGCTGCATTCTGTGTGTGTGTGTGTGTATATAACAACCTGGTTTCATAAAAAATATTTACCTCTTTGCACTATTTGTGCAACATCATTTTTACATACCTTACTGCACATTTTGCCTCAATTTCAAAGAGATATTACACAGGTAAAAAGCTAAAACACAGGTTCAATATGTGGCACCCTTTATTACGTTGATATACTGTAGGTATATACTGCAGTGGTTCAGAATTAAAATATCTGTGGACTGTTGCTAAAATTTAATGCTCTGTTATGTTGGAAATATGCCCTACCTGATACTGTTAACAAATGCAAAACTGAATGAAGCAGGATTTGAACCAGAGCTCCTCATCTCTCAAGTAAATCTCTGTTTTCTGTGAGCTACCGAACAAACCTACACTATAAAGCATTGCTGTAGAAATGACAATATTCCTGGCAGCTGGATGCCAGTAACTTACTGGAGATTTCAATTTATGGTCATTTCGGGCAAAAGTTTGTTCAAAGATAAAAAAAAAAACATTAAATATTAAAAAAGTCTATATCTTTACAGGAATATCAGAAAAAATAATCAGAAAAAGGTTGCTTTACATGAGGCGGTTTTTAATATTTTTATTCTGTAAAGATAAAGACTATTTAATGTTTAATGTTCATTTATCTTTGAACAAACTTTTGCCAATAAATGTGATAAACCTAAATTTACAGTAAGTTACTGGCATCCAGCTGCATAATTACAGCAAATCTTCGACGTTACATGTGTGAACTCGCCAGAGAGACCAATTGGCTTTGAGCTTTAAAAAAAGGCCAATGAATATTGGCGTGCACTTGATTGTGCTCAGGTGCACCTCATTACTGCGTGAGTATAAGAGGGCATGAGCGGAGTGCACATGCAGATTTTCGCTTCAGAGCCGAAGCCGCTCTGAGATGCTACAGGAGACCCCCTCTACGAGTTCCGGAGAAAGATCGAGGAAGAGTCCTGATTTCAATAGTTTCTGCTTTCCTGCTCTCTCATCTGACAGCGTTTTATCTGGGGCGGCTGTCAGTGGATCCTGCGGGCTGGTAGCCTTTTTGAAGGCTGGATGTGCAGAGCAGACCGAGGCGATGTCTCACGTCCTGCCTCGGCCGGCCAGCCCGTCCTCGAGTGCACAACCTCTGTCTGCTTGTCTCCAAGGGCGACCCCCTGATGCTCAACCGGTGGCCCGTCTTCGAGCTGGCCGCGGGACAGGGGCGCCGTCTGCTGCTCAGGGACCGGCTTTTAACACCCGGAGGGGTGGGAAGCATTCCTGACACAGGCAGCCCGGAGGTGATGAGGACTGCTCTTCGGGTGATGTCGATGACATCTCCGTCCCCACTCCTGGAAGAGGGCCAAGAGCTTCTGTACACACAGAGAAAGCAAGTTTTAACAAAATTCTCATCAAGTGAGCAAGTGAACAAGAGGACCAGCTGGTGCCGGCTTGCTGCGCCACTCCCACGGGATCCGTGTGCTATTTTTCTCAGTTCCCTTGCCTGCGCAAATCTGAGACCTCCCTGCCCTGCAGTTCGGACCTAGACGGAGTAGCTCCAGCTGTGCTTCCTCTGGGTCTCCTTTGCCAAGTAGGTGTCTCTGCTTCAGTGCAACTGGCAACCCTGTCGGGGCCCTAGACCGGCCCCCAGGTTGTCGGGGAAGGTTACGTGCAGATCCTCTGCTGACGAATTTGAAAAGTATCTCGCCAGTTGGCGGGGGGTCTCCGCGTAACTCGGTCTTAGGGTCGTGGTTTGTTCCATAGGTGTTCCCATATGTAACATCGAAGTGATTCGACTGAAAGGGTAACGTCTAGGTTACTGTAACAAATGAGCAAGGAGGCAGTCGGATCCAATAGAAGAGTGTTTAATTAAGGACACAGAGGAGTACAACGAGCTGAGGTCGACAACGGCAGACAGGAATGTAAGAGGCAAATCCGAGAGAGAGAGTCCACTTACTGATTGTGTTACTGATTGAATGATTGAACCTGACAAGCAACAGCTGTGGGGGAGAGGTGGATTCTGGGAAATGGAGTCTATATGTGGAAACAGACACAAAAACACAGACTTCCTAGATAGCTGGAGTGCCATCAACAGTCTTTAGCTGGCAGCTCCAGCTGCCCAGACAGTTATGAACATAACCCACGTTCCCTGAAGGAGGGAACAGAGATGTTACACATTTGTGCCACAACCCTAAGGTCGCGCTGACGCCGGCTCGGCTCTTCAGTGAAACCTGCATGTGCACTCCGATCATGCCCTCTTCGATCACTCCCGCAGTGATTAGGTGCAACTGAGCGCAATCAAATGCACGCCAATATTCGTTGTCCTTTTGTTTAAAGCTCTAAGGCAATTGGTCTCTCTGGCAAGTTCCCATATGTGACGTCTCTGTTCCCTCCTTCAGGGAAAGGGGTTACGTTCGTAACCTAGACGTTTTCAAATCTCCCATCATTTAAATATTGTTTTAAATCATAACATGATATTCTTAAAGTAATTGTGTGAAAATTGTGTTTTACTGTAAATTTGAGTTTTTGAGTTTTAATGCCCCTAGTCTTTAATTATTTTAAAGTATATTATTTTTATAATATATATATAGCGGCATATATATAGCATATATATAAAGTAATTTATATTAGTACGTATTTCGTGTCACGATAAAAAATACGGCAAGATACATTTATGCCATGAGCCAGGTAGTAAAATTCATAACCCATTTAGAGCATAACTACTTAATTCTTAAATATATTATATATTGTTAATTAATAACTATATAGTTATATATACTAGTGCTAGTCAAGTACTAGTGTTTTAACTTTTTCAGCGGTGAGTTTAAAATATTCCAGGGGTCCCACTAGAGTGAGTTTTTTTTAGGTGACCCATATTTAGAACCTTTACTGTTTCCATGACGACGCGTCTTGCTTGTCACGTGACATGCGCGAGCACAATAACGCCGTGAGACAGATGGATCGCTTTTATTTAGTTTTTCCTTTTTTTATTTCAAATATTCACAAACTTGCTTACTGTGTCATGAACAATCTGATATTCCGATTCACAAATATGTGTAA
>JAUCNO010000386.1:12187188-12206766 GCA_032353835.1 Enteromius viviparus | reverse complement strand
CATCCTAAACGGTTAAAATAGCTCTTAACTATCCAACCAACAAGTCTCAAGAGATCTTTCTCTGAGGGCTAAAGGCAGACACAGTTCTGACTTCTGTCATTCGTTTTTTTTTTCCCGTGTGCATCTCCATGCATTTTCCCCCATCTCTCTGAGAAGATTGACTCGAGCAGGCACAATTAAGGCATAATTCATCCAGTTACTTTATCTGGCTTGTCTGAAGCCCTCAACTCCTTGCACCTAGCTTCCATCACCTTCACATTTCTGAAGACCATTAAAAGGATATCTGATAGAATTATAGTGTGAAATGGGGTAGGGTGAAGCCTGCGTAATAGGTTTTGCATATGTTTTCGCCTCTGGCGTGAGATATATTTGAAGTTCATTTTTAGTTCATTTGATAAAATAAATTGGCAAAACATCAAGCCTGCCAACCTTTTAACCACCTGTGTGCTATCCATAAAGAGAAAAAAAATGCATCTAAAATGGCCAAATCTGGCTAAAATAACTCAAATCCTGTAAGTCTGCTTTAACTCCATCTAAAAAACAAAGTATTACATTTACAGTAAGGCAAGCGCATTTAGTTTGATGTTTTTGTCTCTATTGCTCCAACATTGTCTGCAAGGGATATTTGGTAGACAATGTTATCCTTTCCTTCAAATTGAAGGCATATTATGTGAACATATGGGTCTTTGGTGATAAGCTGCGAATGGCAAAAGCTGCTTCCTACTACCTCTGATGTTTACTTCTGTGGTCTTACCACATTTACTCAGTGCAGGGGGTGTTGGGAAACTCTAAAGGCTTGATTCAATTAAACAGGAAACAGATGCGCCGGCAGAACGCGGAGGTCGGGAAAGCGATGCGGTGCAAACATGGAGGACGCAACACGCGTGAGAGGAAGAGGAAGAGGAAGCGCGAGCGGTCCTGACTGGTGAACGTCTAGTCAGGTGATGTCAAAGTTATCTCGAAAAACAAATGAAATTGCCATTACACGGTTCGTAGAGACGGGTGTGTCGATAGGGGGTCCACTTATGTTTTCTGGATTAATAACTTCATTTAAAGGCTTCAGGCGGGAGGAAAGTTAACGGTGACAGTGGCCCAGGTTTTGCACAACCTCAACGAGCCATGAAATTACTGCATGCCCCCGAAAACGCCTGCTGATGGAAAGGGAAGGAGCAAGTCCTTGGGGCCCCAAATCGGTGGCTGTCACACATGTACATGGACACACACATACACACATACACACGCTGTGGTCCTATCGCACATCACTGATTCATGAGGGAAAAAAGTGTCGCTTGTTGCAGTCTTGGATACTAAATGGCGCTGCATGCTCTGAATACTATTTTTGGTAAGGAACTAGGCCTATCACAAATGACATCTCTTTAATATTTCAGTTGTTTCTATTTGACAACAATGAGTTTCAAAGGAGAAGATCTCAGCTACACCTGACAAAAAGTTGCCAAAAGCCTGCACTTAAAAGATTTCAACATGAAGTCAAACTTTCCTCATATTTGTTTAATGACCATTCAAGACTGAGCTGTGCTAACAACATGCATTTTATAGCATATACACTACTAAAATGTTAGGGGTTGAAAAGATTTTTTAAGTTATTAAGTCTCTTATTGTCATCAAGGCTGCATTAATTTAATTTAAAATACAGTAAAAACAGTAATAATGTGAAATATTATTACAAATTCAAATAACTGTTTTATATTGTAATTTAAATGTAATGTATGTAGTGGAATTTTCAGCATCATAACTCCAATCTTCAGTGTCACATGATGCTTCAGAAATCAGTCTAATGCCAACACTCTCTCAGAACAAATTTGTACATAAAATGTTGCTATACCAACACTAACAGACACTAAACACTATAACCGTAGTAAATTTTAGAGTAAAACACAATTTTACCGTTTTTTTTTCTAGATAGGTTTGTTAGATAAGTCTTTTGAATGAGGAAAGAACTAAATTTCATTTATATTTTAACCCTTATAACAAATTATATGTTTCTTCTAGACAATGTTTAAACTGAAATCAGGACTTCAGCTTTGTCTCCCAAAAAAGTCTCTCAGTCATCTCATGTTTCCTATAGAAATTCAGAAGGCAACTTGATCAGTTCTTTTTTAAATTCTTTCAAGACTGATTCGTATAAGGCACGGAAGAACATTAATATATTTAATGATGTATGTATTAATCTACATTTGATTAAATGCATGTTCTAATAAGTCTCTAATAACCTCTGAGCTTTACCAATTTCCTGTGTTGTGCAAATGTCGCAGGCATTTCCTCTATGTATAAACAAACAGCAAGATGCAATGTATCATCACCTTTAGACTGAAACACTTACACTAAATGAGATTTTACTGACTGACCGCAGAGGGAGCGAAGCGTCAGGCTCGTCATTATTGAGACATCACCTTAACATCCTTTTGATAACTGTTATATTTCACTAGCTGTTAATGAGAAATAATTAATTGTGTAAATGCTACTCCAAAAAGCTTTATTAACACTCTCTCTTCAGGTCAAATCCAGAGGGGTTTCTGTATGCCTGTAAATGAGAGCTTAATTAATTTAGGCCCTGCCTTAAGAATTGATATGAATTGTTAACACTGTATGTGGCCTCATTAATATGCGTCCCTATGGGGCTGGACTGCTAATCATCACACATACTAACCACCTGACAGAGTCTGTGTGTGCGGCTGGCCCTCGCACAGACACCCTGACATTAGGTAATTAATCATTAAGAGAACAACACCTCTGCTTATAACAGTCGCACAGAGCAAATTCAGCCGCTGTCATGCCGTGCGGGAATATTGTGTTACACATCTTTAAACTCAGAGTCTATGTAATTAGACATTTTACCAGCAGTTCTGTGTGCTTTTAATGTTTACATAATATATATTCATGTATATTATGTAATATAAATAAGAGAATGATCTCCAATGTAGCATAATCTACTATAAACCTATTTTACCTATTATAAACTCAAAAACATATATACCCTATATATACCCCATATATAACCTATATATAAATATAAACACATATATAAATGTATAAAAAAGTGTTTATATATAGTGTATATATATATATGTGTGTGTGTGTGTGTGTGTGTGTGTGTGTGTGTTATATATACTATACATATATACTGTATGAGTGTGTATTTATGAATACATATGCACAATATATACTTTGCAAACAAAAACGTTTATTTTGGATGTGATTAATTGTGATTAATTGTTTAATAGCAGGTTGAAAATGATGTATCTATAGGCTGTCGTTTTATTTAACTACATAATAATGCATAATAATTTTTTTTAAGAAGTTTTATTTCATTATGATTATCCATCAAATGCCACTTTTGTACAAACAAGCAATCTTAGACATAGAAAAAAGTAGGTTTCTTTGAAAAATGTGCAGTTGAAGATATAAGTCTGGATTGACCAATTAGCATCCAGGACAGAAACTTTATATTTTATAGTTAAACTTGAATAAGTCTTAACTTAAGTGCTCCTATTGTTGGATTGAATGCCATGAAATCCATCAGTACATTCCCTTACCTGATTTGATCCAGGTTAGTTTATTACGAATAAAATTCAGCAAATTGTGCAGTATCTACCAGCTGTGTTTCCATAATGTTATTTTGCAAAATAGATCAAATATTGTAACAAATGAGCAAGGAGGCAGTCGGATCCAACAGCAGAGTGTTTAATAATGAACACAGGAGAGTACAACGAGCTGAGGTCGACAATGGCAGACAGGAATTGTAAGAGGCAAATCCGAGAGAGAGAGAGTCCAGTAATCAAGCAATGTCCAGGGGGGAAAAGCGAGAATCTTGGTCAAGAAGGCAATCGAGGTTGGCAACAGGAATCCAAGTAAATCACAATACAAGAACAGGAGGAAATGCTTACAGAGGTGGTACGAGACACACACAAAGATGAGCGGGGAACACTGGGAATTCATGGGTATAAATACAGGAGTTAACGACATGAAAGGGGCGGAGAACATATTAGTTACCGTGGAGACACATTAGGTGGGTGGAGACAGGGAGCACAGATGACAGAACATACAAGGGGTTGAAAAGGAGTGTATCTTAAATGTCGACAAAGGAGAACGCGAGTGCGGGGAGGTGACTACAAGTTAAGAAAAGGCAATAGCCTACAAGCATTTATTTTCGTTTGTTAACTTGTTTAACTTATTTTATGTCATGTTTTTCTTCGGGATATTTATTTAATCTAGCCACATCCAGCATTTGTATTTCATTTTGTTCAAAAGTGAGCTAAACGATAGCCAATATGTATTTAGCTTGGGCTCATATAGCTACTGTTCTAGTAAAGCACGTTGATGTTTTTCTTCAGTATTGTGTATTTGTTTTTCACTGTGTGCACAGAGGTTCAATATGAAAATAAATAGAGAACGAAAAATTACAGTGAAGTGTTAATTAGACACATTTTTTTCAACATGGAGCGAGGATCAAGTAAGGAGGGAGCGGGGAGCGAGCGAGGAGCGGGAAATGGTAAACCCGGAGCGGAGCTGGAGCGGAGTGATCATGAAATGCTCTGACCGCGGAGCGGAAATTCTTGCCGCTCCACTCCGCTCACATACTCTGGCGTGGGCCATGCTGAAATGACTAGATACGTTCAGGCGCAAGCAAGCGATTACTCTCAAAACTTTTCAGACGCTCCTGGGGCATATGGCAGCTGCTGCTGCGGTTACGCCACTGGGCTTGTTACATATGACCCTGCTTCCGTGTTGGTTACACGATCGGGGCCCGAGATGGGCATGGCACCGTGGCACTCTCCGGATCGGCGTTTCTCCGGAGTGTCGCCGCCTTTTTAGTCCATGGGACAATCCTGCTTTCCTACGGGTCAGAGTACCCCTAGGACAGGTATCGAGACATGTCGTGGTGAACACGGATGCCTCTCATGGGCTGGGGTGCTGTATGCAACGGGCAAGCAACCTCGGGTCCCTGGACAGGTGTCCGAGTGCGCTGGCACATCAATTGCCTAGAGCTGTGTTGTGTTTCTCGCGCTGCGTCATTTTCTTCCTGTGCTGCGCCACAAGCACGTGTTGGTCCGGACATCTGCTCCTGTGAAGTCGCTTTAGAGACTCTCTCTGCTTCGGTGGTCAGCAGAAAGGGAATGCTTTCACCAAACAGAGGTTGGCTCACTGGGTGGTAGAAGCCATCTCAATGGCTCATTTATACCAGGGAGAGCCTTGCCCCATTGGACTGAGCGCGCACTCAACAAGGAGTGTTGCCTCGTCCCATGCGTTGGCTCATGGCGCCTCCTTAGCGGATATCTGCAGAGTCTCTTATACTCAGGCAGTGATGAGGTGCACCTGAGCGCAATCAGTGCATGCCAATATTCATTGGCCTTTAGTAAAAGCTCAAAGCACATAGGTCTCTCTGATGAGTTCCCATATGTAACGTCTCCGTTCCCTCCTTCAGGGAACGTGGGTTACATTCGTAACTTAGACGATTTGTCACAAGTCGCTTTTAGGGAAAAGTCACTAAATATAGCAACAAAGTAGCTAAATTGGCAACACTGATCTGTAGCGACAACAGACCGCAAACAATGATGGCCACGCCTGGGCTGATGGTAATTGTAGTTCCCGCTTCCTCCCATTCGCTCCATTTGCCTGAGCAAACTTTTCTCAGAAGAACTATCGTTTTATTGAGTCATGCGACCACAGTAGTATCGAAAAAAAATTATTTACAATACCGTTACATCCCTACTTCTTTTAAAAGATTTTTTTTTTGTTTCCTTGTTTCTAAAGGAAGATTGTTTTTTTTGCAAAAGAAAAAAAGTTTTGGCATTATCATATATGTATAAATAAAAATAGACCCTTTACAGATTCGATTGATGTATTGCTTTTATCTGTGCGACTTAAAATTAGTTCCTTAAGGGGCTATTAGAAAAAATGCAACAAAACGTGACAGCTTGCTTGTCTAACCCAGAGGGTTAAAAGTGAAAGTCCATTATTAGCATTAACGGTTTCATGAAGAACTTTTAACTTTTTTGGAATTTTTAAATGTTATTAAAATAAAGTGGTGCTTTTAAGATAAGTTCACAAAAACATTCTTAAAAACCCAATTTAAGAACTATTTAAGAATTTTTTTATCCATATTATGAGTTTGTTTTAGTTTGCAGGCCTGATTAGAGAAATTATGAACGGTCACAGTAACTAAAAAATGTGTATATGGTATTGAAATACACCATAGCTGAAACATGAACTTCCCTTGAAGCAACCTTAATGTGATGCATTATAATGTCATAAACAACAAGCACACAGGCTCTTGATGGTTTGTTGATGCTGTTTATTTACAGATGGCTGTTTGTGGATGAATATGCTTGTATTTTTGTGTGAGTCTGAGTTTGTGGCTATGTGTGCATCAGCTGAATCTACTGCAGGCCACACCAGTCTGACAGCATGCTGCACTTCCGTTCCATGCAAGCGGAGAGATACAGGGTCAGACTCATTTATCATGAGAGGAAGCACCTCCGTGTGCATGTGTGTGATGAAGCAACTTCTGTTCTGGACCATATGCTATCCAAACACAAACCCCCCTCCGGATCAACCATGCATTACTGTTACTCTGACCTTGTACAGTTCTGCAAGTGGGTTTAGCACATGCAGCGTTAATATAGCTTTAAAGTACATGAGGGTTAGATTTTTGTTTTCTACTTGTATTAGAATAATTTTCGGGTGATCACAAGTGGTCAGCACTAAATACAGGTGCAAACAGAGGCTAAAATAATTCATTTAGCACATCACATCTGTAGTCCTGATGCTTTTGCAGAGCAAAGCACTGCCTGCTTACCTTAAACACAATCATTCTTCTGCAACAAGGTTTTTAATCGTTGCAGATTCTGTATAGCTTTGAAGTGATTGCAATAATTGGAAATGTCTGAATAAATACATACACATAACTTCACATACAACAGTTGTGAAGCACATTGTGTAAAGCAAATCTAAACCTCAGTTATTATGGTCACTAAACAATAACTAAACTATATTTTGCTTGTAATATTCAAGGTTGTAGGATTATGTTTTAAATATATATTTGAAGAGAAAAATACAACAGATGTAATTATATATTGTTTTCTGCATTTATAACATATTTAAAATGTATTTAATGCATTTTTTAACACCAAAAAGTTATAGATTGAAAGAAGATGGATGAATGGATGGATGTATGGATGGATGGTTCGGCATATGGGTGGATGGATGGATGGATAGTTGGATGGATAGATTTAATCAATTAATAGATAGATGGATGGATTGATGGATGGATGGATGGATGGATAGACAGAAAATGGATGGATGGATGATGGATGGATGGATGGATGGATGAATGGATAGATAGAAAATGGATGGATGGACGGATAGATGGATTGATGGATGGAGTAATTGACTAGTTTAATTAAAAAACTAATTTGACTCCCAAGTATATCTCAATATTGAAACGTAACATTTAAAACATTTATTAAACATAAATAGAAAATAGGTATTGAAACAAGTTGATACATTTGAAATAAATTATATGGATGGATGAATGGATAGATAGATGAGTGGGTGGATGGATGGATGGATGGATGGAGGGAGAGATGGATGGATGGATGGATGTATGGACAAATGGACAGGCGAACAGCTGGATGAAAGGACTGATGGACAGACATAGCTAGATGGATAGATTGGTATGTGGATGGATGTTTATATGGATGGATGGACCGATGAATAGATAGATTAATTGTTCAGGCAGTATAGCACATGGCACTGCCAACGTCCAGAACATAGGTTTGACTTCCCATGAAAGCAAGAACTGATGTGTGCCTTGAATACAGTGTAAGTCACTATAGACAAAAGTATCTGCCAAAAACTCCCATACCAATACAGAAGAACATAAACTATACTTAAGGCATCAGAACTGTACCTTTGTGTGTTGAGCCCATCACTGCTGATAATGAATACATCAAGAAAGAGCGAAAAACTATGCCTATTGTGGTTTAAAGAAATAGTTACCTGTTGTCTCGGTGGTGGGTGAACAGAAAAGCTGTCTTAATTACATATCCCTATTTAACTCAGGAACTGGCCATACGCCCTGTCCATTTCACACACACACACACACACACACACACACACTGCTGGAGCCACCAGGGTGAAATGCTTCAGGAGGAGTGAATCAATTCCGTTAATTAACTGGCCGATTTCTCGCTAATGAGAAACACATTTAAGCAGGTTTTTAATGTTGCCAAACTTATCGCCTCAACAGTTTAAGAGCCTATAGAAAGTGTTGCTCTAAAGAAGTTTATTTGTTGTTATTCCTTGTCAATTTTAGTTTAATACTTCTCTAAACTGTTATTCTCAAACCTGACACAGAGTTAAAACAGCATGTGTCAAATCTGTCATTTAACATCTTGTCATTTGCCATTATACATCTACAGCACTAAATAGCATGCAAATGTTCTGTATTCTTGATTACATAGCATGTCATATTTAAAAAAGCTTCAATCTTCAATCATTCACACCCCACTAGCAGGGTTATTGTTTTTAAAAGCCAAGGCTTGCTGGAAATATGACATTGTTTCTTTTTTGGCAACACATTTGGCAACACTTTTAAAAGTGACTTTTCTGACGAATTTGACTTTTTCTGTGCTATAATTGGGAGAAAATGTGAAAAAGATTAACCGAGTGATTTTTTGGGTAAGCATTTCTCTGCAAGCTTGTGAAAAAACAAGCCTCTCAGATTTCACTACCACACCTTATTATTATATTACTGCCCCTTAATGTGGAAGTTTTCATCTACAGTGCCGCCATTGTGTTATTACAAGCAACAATGCTGTACAAGTTCTAACGCCATGGCAAAAGTTCAAGTAAAGCATGTTAATGCCGAGACACACAGCAATTGGCTTTCCATAGGCCAATGGCAAGCGACGGTCAGGCTTTGTTTGGTGTGTTCCACTCGTCGGCTTCCGTCAGGTCTTATCACAGGCTCACTTCAGCCAGATTCAGCATGTTGAATCGCTGCCTGGACCATCAGAGTCATCGCTAAATGTAAGAACTCTGATTGGATGGCTAGTTTCGTGAATGAGTAAGTGCCAGAGAATTAAAGCGAAGGTGATGAAAACGAGTGCGTTACTGAAGGCGGCACGAAAAGAAGACTGGTCTAATGTTACATGATCTTACCCAAGAATTCCAATATGCGAATATAATCATAACAACATGAGCCGCATGAAATGAAGAATATCAATAGTTATGAATAGTTTCCATTATCCTTTAAATTGTGCAAATTGCAAAATTGAAAATACACTTAATGGAAACACGTAAATTTAGCAAAAACTGCCATTTCACGAACGAACGGAATTTTTTTTTAGCATTTACAGGTCACATGGCATATGTAAAAAATCATATAATCATCCTTCAATGTATTATAACCTCTTAATACCTCTAAACCTCTAAAAACTTAATACGTATTTTCCAGTTTAAGGGTCGTTCCCTGCCATTAATGCTTAGACAGTTTAAACTACACAAGCTTATAGTGGCCACTCGTTTGATGCTTGTGTTTTTTCAAGCCTCCCCGCGCACATTTCTGAAGTCTCTATCTGTGTTGCTTCTGTAAAGATACACGCATATGCCTCCTTTGTATAAATATATCCAAAATCCATCAAATGTTGCCAAAAATCGTTGCAAGAGACAAAAGGGTTACGTTTTAGCCGCACAATGTTAGTTAATTGAAACACCATCATTTCGCAACCTTTTTAATTTTTTTTTAAAATATCACCAAAGTTGTGCAAATCTGTACCGGAAAAGCGGCTAATTTTTACGCAGCTTTTTTGTCCAATGGTGTCAATGCGAGGTGACAACACCATCGGCTTTTGTTGCTGCTAGTTGGTTGGCATCTGATTTATTGATTTATTTACTATATTTTACGCTGCTGCCACACAGATCTAATATAAAATATAAAATCTAATATAGCAGCTTACCTTCATGGAAATAATCATCTGTTTTTGTTTCTTGTGTGCTTGTAACCTGTGTATTAAAGATAACTAGTTTTATCCAAAACAAGCTACCGAAGCTACCGTCCAGTTTTAACTTGCTTATACAAGTCTTTGAGCTCTTTTATCATAACTTGTGTTTGACTCTTACACAAGAGCTTCATAATACAAGTGCAATGTTGTACTGGGTGTGCAAACAAGCAAATTTATTATATTAGGAAATTCATTCATATGAAGCTGGATATGTGATTCCCAAATAATGTGCTATTGTAAAAATGTTTATGGTAGTGTGACAAAAATAAGTCTTTATTAGCGGACAATCTGTTTCTCTGCTGGAATCTTCAATGTAGAGGTATACGTTTTTGGATTTTTGCACAACAATAGTTCAATGAGCCTAGATTATTTAGTTTGTTTTGTTTTTAATTAACAAAACAACAACAAAATAACTTTTTATTATAAGATGATGGCTGAACACAATAGAGCAAGCTGACAGTGTACTGTACCTGAAGATAAAACGCACTTGAATAATAGTGAAGCATGCCATTTTTTTAGTGTTATTCATCACAATGAGCAGCCTGCAACACTAATGGCTGCGTCTCGGATGAAGCATTATCGACCAATTCAATGGAAACGCAGACAAGAAGAGCCTAGGAGTTATTTTGGAAATAGGTATTATTGATTTCTAACACATTTGCTGATATGATGTATACTGTAAGTATTTAGGGTAGCTTTTAATTTCCAGCCTAAAGATATATTAATCACGTTAACTTTTTATTCACATTAAACACAAGATACTTTGGCTGAAAACCTCTCTGAATATCCACCAGTGGAAGTGAAGAATGGTATAGGTGTTTTGGGAATTAACAGTGTCTGACTGGTAAATTGAGGAAATGGAATTAGCCTGACCAATATTAGACAGTTTGTTTGAGGGCCATAGACACTTAGAAAAATTAAAATAAATTACCTTTTATTCCCTAAAGTTTACTTTGTTACATAGTCTGGCACTTGGGAAATGTAATAACTTCACAAACATAAAAACATAGTTTATTTGAAAACTTAAATTATGGAAATTTGCTTATTAGTTTAAAATTATTGTTATTATATATAATTATGTATTTTCATATTTTAAGTTCAAAACTGAACAATATCATTTATTAAAAATGTTATACAAAATAAATTAAAGCAGTTTTAATATAAACCTAAAATAAATTTAAAAAGATGAAATCTGTTAAAAAAAACAACCTCATGGACATAATGCTGATATTAATACTGAAGATTTTTATAAATGAGCATAATGAAATAAAAACAATACATTAAAATGGAAGACTCCCGTGTGTCTATATATGAAGGCATTCAGAAAAATAGCTTGTGTCGTTTCACAAATGTGATACATTTTGTAGAGATAAGCAATAGCGTGTTAGACACTGAAATCCAAAGGAGGAGGTGTGGAGAGACAAGTCGATATCCGTACTTGAAGGGAGCAGAAAGAGATGGATATAGACGGTAGCACCTCAGCCAGCTGTAAAGGACAGAAGAGTCATCGTGTGTACCAGAATATGTGCTGAGGAGCAAGTGACAAAGGAAGTGAGATCTGGAGCCGTCGCAGCTATTGCCCACAGATACGACCTCACGGTCGAGTTAGAAGCTGGCAGAGGGTCAGATGGGATGCGAAAAGGCAAAAGATCAGAGACCAAAGGGAGGAGAGCGAATAGCGGGACAGGTAGGAGGTGGAGGGCATCGAAGCTGCAGAGGAGAAAGACATGGAAAGGAAACAGAGCGGAAATAAGCCAAAGCAATTGCAGCCAAGCCATGGTGGTCAATTTCCCACCTAGTGGGAAAGACAGGGTGTTAAAAGCGGCATAGCTATTGAGTCCCCAGTGGTTGTCAAGTTGGAAAAGGAAATGTGCCTATAGTGCCATGGTCACCAGTGCAGCAGAAACAGATGGAGATGGAGGGAGGCAGGGATATAGCAGTTGGCACCAGTCGTGATGATTTTGATCCCAGTATCTTTATAATTTTTCAATTTAGTTCACCAGAAACATTTGTACTGAAACGCTTTTGTTCAATCACTGTCAGTCAGCAGATTCTCATTCAAGGGTGTTTCCCAAAAGAATTGCTAGCCAACTATGGTGGCAGGTATTGTTGTTACCAATATAGTTCAACGAGTTGGTGTTTTCCAAAACTATAGTTCCAACAAACATTAGCAGACAGCATAGTAAAGTTGTGGTTGAAAGTACAGCTCTTAACCTGAAACCACCTTAACGCTACGTCGTTCTTAAGTTGTATCTTAAGACGTACCTTATCTTTAGCGCCTTATCTGTACCTTACCTTAACACATAAACGTATTTATTTCTGCATGTCCATATTTAAATGAGCCCCGATAAATGCTTCTTAATAAGAACATTGTTTTCTCAATACTTTTCCTATACAACTATGAAGGAAAGAGCACACAATCAATCATCGGGGCATCGATATCAATGGACAGCACCTGCTAAGGTCGCTCTTAACAAGGCACCATCCTAAGGTATAGTTCGGCGAACACACGTAGAAAAGGTATAACTGGAGTTAAAGTGTATCTTTAGAGTCTTCGTAGTGCGCTAAGAGACACCGTTATCGGAGAACGCAGCCCTGCTCTGTATAGCCAGGGTTGCCAGGTCTGTGTTAAATCTAGTCCATGGCAGGTGAAAAACAGCCCAAAACAGAGCAATGGCCATATTCCAAAAACTCAAAATATGTAATTTCCATAACTAAATATCATAGAACAAAGATACTAACGTGCTTTATATTTTAGATTTATATTATTATATTATATTATGTATAATTATATTACTTATATTTATATTATAGTGCTTTATATTTTTCAACAGTATTTAGATACAGAAATGTAATAATCAAATGTAAAATAAACGCTGCATAACCTTCACTGTATAAATTAAATCGAATAAATCTGTTAAAGCAACAAAAGTGGTTTGTCTCTCTGTGTTTTGTTGTTATATATGTTGATATATACTATTACATCCATTTTCTTTTTACTATATTTACCTTTAAATATAACAAACTGTATACTAAACATTGCAGATCGCACATCACAATATCGACGCTAAAGCGATATGTCATGCAGCTCTAATATGATTAAGTTCATTACTACAATAGCTCAATAACAGCCAGATTCTTCTTAAAATAATGTTAATATTCTAAACAAACAAACAAAAAACTAATATGTAATATAATTAACATTAACTTGATCTCAAACGGGTGAATTAATAGACATTCTTATTATACATTATTATTACCACCGTCTATGTGACCTCAAGAGCAATTAGCACAGTTCAACAAAAGATGTGTGCCAAAATGACTTCCTTTTAAGAAGATTGTGATTAGCTAGTTAGTTTTTCCGTTGGCACTGCATGTGCTAGTTAAGCAGTTACCCACTCTGGTTTGTTCACAAGATGCCTCGTTCATTTAGTTTGCTCATACATGACATGTTCCAGTTTGTGCATTTGGAAAGAAAACATCTGTCAGTAAAAGCTATAAAATTTGAACCACAAACCTTTTAATTGAATCACAACAAAATACCCATGTACAGTAATATTTTAAATATTTATAAACATGCTGTATCATACAATTCTAGCAAACGCATACCCATAAACACACACACACACACACACACACACACTCCTAGACGCATAACACAAAGCAGCTGGAGGCATTAAAGCAGTGCTGTATAAACACTATTAGAGCAGAGTCCATTAAACACACAGATTGTCATATAAGCATCTTCACTTTACCACAACACACACACATTTGTTTTCTATGATAGGGACGTTCCGTTGACTTCTGTTGATTTTACACTGAGTTAATGAGCTGTACCCACAAACCTCTCTTTCACATCAAGATTTTTTGCAGGTTCTTTTGGATTTACATTTTTGTCCATTGTCCATGAAGCATAATATGGACATGTTATTATATGCCTGTTATATGCCTGATTTAATTATGCGATTTGTTGTTAATTTGACTGGGTTTAAATATTAGGCTATTATGAAACATCACATATTTCACAATATGTGTGTGTGTATATTTATAATACTGTTATTATTATTATTATTATTATTATTATTAATTCCCAGAAAATAATACCAGAGATAACATTATGGTGCATAAACGTAATGCCATTTATTATTTAGTTGTTGTCCTTGATTAACTGCGGTAACCATATATTGAATGTATTAATCCCATAAATTAAATAATTTAATAACCTGAAAAATGTAATTTATATGTCACAAAAGTTATTTTAGATGATGTCACTCAATGTAACAGATGCCGTTACATTCATTTCAATTGCAAATGCTCAAAATAATCATACTTCATACACAAATATTGCTTAGTTATTAACTAATAACTATTTCTATTGGTGATGTGTTATGCTGTTCGTAAAAGAACCAGACACTTGATAATAGGAGAAAAATGACCACACATTTACAATAGCAGCAGTACAATGGATCCAGAATAATAAACATGCTTTGATTCTTTTCCTTCCCATGACTTTTGCTGTTTTTTCTCCAACATATCTTTCCTTACAGCTCTCTTTGTTTGTTAATGAAGTCTCACCAGAAGTTGGCTTCTAACGCTCCAGTAATATATATAGATGAGGGAGTCAAAGAGAGCGAGAGGCAGATAACTGACAGAATGACAGATAGACCAAGAAACATGAGCCAGTTGTGTGCCACTTCCAATTTAACACTTCCCTCTCTAGAATGTCTGAAATGTAATTTTAACAAAGCATATATCAAATACGTGTCAATGATTCAGTCAGAGCATCTGCAGCCAATCACAGTGGGATGATTTATGTAATTGACTGCTTACCTCAAATTCACAGTCCTCCGGTATCACTTACTAACTACTTAAATTTGAGACGATCGTATCACATTAACACTCTCTTTTCTGCTGTATAATGTACAAAATCATATTAGGCCCATGTTGTTGTTTTTTGGGGGTTAACAATTTCTTTATTTTGTACCTATAAAGCAGTACTGCTTTAATTTAGTAAATACATTTACAAATTGGATAGTTCTGGTCCTTGATTCTGATTGGTTAAGCCAAGTTCGAAGCTATTACTCTACAAACATACACCATTGTTAACATTTGTGAAGCCGTGGTTTACAGTCAATTTGTAATGGCTAAGGGGATTTTAGGTACCTAACAATGCCCTTTAGCTGTTGTAAATTCTTGCTTGGGCTTCTTGGGCCTTATTGCTTTGTTTTAATATAAAGCAGAGTGTAACTTAAAGGAATTGAAAGTTGCTGAAAATGTAGACTTTTAGATGTTGATGAGTTTGGAGAAAACTCATCCTCTGCAGTGAATGGGTGCCGTCATAATAAGAGTCCAAAGTTTAAATACCAGGCTGTTTTGATCACAGATGACTTCCAAAGAACAAGAAATTTAATATTATGGAAGTCAAAGGTGACCCAAAACAGCCTGGTTACAAACTTTCTTCAAAATATACTTTTTTGTGTTTGGCAGAACTAAGAAATTCATAAAGGTTTGGAACTACTTGAGGGTGAGTAAATGATGAAAGAATTTTTATTTTGTGGGGTGAACTATTTTTTGAACTGGTGGACTGGAGGGGTACCTCTTGTGATGTTTTTATCAGCTGTTTGTACTCTCATTCTGATAGCACTCATTCACTGCAGAGGATCCAATGCTGAGCATCTAATGATATACATTTTAGAAACAAACATCTTCGATGATCTGAGAGTGAGTAGATGTAAAGCAATAAAACATTTCACAAAATATCTATGTTCTAATGAAAAAAGTCACAGAAGTTTGAAATGACATGAGGGTTAAAAAAAATCCTTTTTGGTTAAACTTTCCCTGACATTCCAACCCCAAAAAAGTGCCTAAAAGCACATTGTTTTTCCACATCAGTTTCAATAAAATGTCTAAATGTCTTCTGCATGCTTGTTTCCTACATATTAAATTGCTTAATTTTAAGTTGCTTTGGGCAAAATCATCTGCTATATACATTTTATTGTATTTTTTTTTCAGTATTATTAGATTGTCAACCCTACTGACAGACAATCAAATTATGAGGATCATGCAGAGTAGAAAAAAAAAGGTCTGTTCTAGTTTCAGAAGTGGTGGGGTGTAACAAAAAATTGAAACCCATTAGTGGATCACGTTGTTCTGAGCGACACTTCCTCACAAACCTCTGCTGAACAAACCACCCTGTGATCTCATTTCAAAGCACAAGCTGTGTGTGAGAGAAGAGAGAGAGAGAGATTTTAATTGCATGTGAAAAGGGATTAAGAGCTGAGGAAGCTTTCGTGTATGAGACGGTGTGAGACAATGCTCTGTGATTGCTCTGCTCCGCGTTGCTCTGCGTTCCGCAGCTGGCCTTTATTTTCACTGCTGAAATTTAGAGTGCCTCTAAACACATTGCTCACCATCTGTTATATCACACACAAGTTTATACTAGGTGAGCTAGCAGTACGTTCTGTCATCATATTCTTTCAGGGCATAATGACCTATAATAGTTTTTTCTCTGCAGATACAGTTAAGGTCCGGTTCCCATCAGTAGACCTGTCCTCAGCCCTGCGGGATCTCATATCTGTAACTTTATTTGCTCCTTCAGCAAAGTCAAACCACTGAAGACGGAGGACGACTTTGTGTCCAAGTATGAGTTATGGTTAAAGCTTAAATGTTTATGAGAAATGTCTATCATTAGGGAAATGATTGTTTTAAATACCTGTTAGTCTGAAAAAATTAACCTGACCAGTGACCACATCAAGCAAAATGGGATATACACAGAACATCAAAATAGTGTATTATTTAATATAATATTACATTAACATATATAATGTAAATATACTATTACATTTTTTTTTGCATAAATCCCTGAGCAATATTTAATATTTTGTAATACATCACATCAATGTATAGTTACTGCTGTCAAACAATTAATTAAGATTAATTGGATCCAAAATAAAGGTTTTTGTTTACATAATATATGTGTGCAAAATGTGCATAATTATTCTTTAAATATATATATATATATATGTGAATATATGAATACACAAACATGCATTTATATATTTAAGACATTGGAAAAATATGTTATGTTTATGTATATTATATATTATATACTGTATGTGTGTACTTATATTTACATAATAAATTTACACAGTGCACATTCAATTATTAAATAAACAAAAACCTTTATTTTGGATGTGATTAATCACAATGAATTATTTTACAGCACTATATTAAATATTCAATTTATATATAAAATAATTGAATATATAGATCATTAATGTACTGTAAAAGGAAATATATTTTCTAACACTCCGGCAATGTGTAAAGGCACTTCTACTTTATAGAAACTATTATGGCCAGTTATAGTTTTCTTTTAATTAGAAACATTTGAAATAAACATGAAATATTTTTCCACTTCCAACATGTTGAGAAATCTTGTTGATCGTGTGAAAAATTCTGGATATGTAAGCATCTCTGGAATGTTTTTTATTCATTTATATATTTATTTATTTATTTATTTATTTTTACCATTTTTACCAACATAGCATTTTTAAGCAATCAATAAAACTACATAAAATAAATAAAAAATAAAATATTTCTGCATTAATAAAAATAAAAATTATGTTTTGAACACCAAATCAGCATTTTAGAATTATTCCTAAAGGATCGGGTGACTACAGACACTAGTCTCTACGCTACAAATTACAATGATTAAAACAATTGCTTCCAATTTGAATGATGTTTCCCATAATTACTGTTTTACTGTATTCATGATTAAACAAATCCATCCAAGGTCAGCATAAGAACATAACATATTTTTGAAACCTTACCGACCCAAACAACTGAAAACTATAAAAGTATATATATTGATAACCACAAATCTGTTATGCATTATTTATCTCATCGGTATCCTTGCATTATGATATGACACTAATAGCCTAAACCCCGGATGCCGTTTGTGTCTAGCAATGCCCTTGAGTGACAGCTGGACCCATGCAAAGACACATGTACAGAGTACTGCGCAAGTACATGATCAATGTATTAGTTGTCAGTGTGTGTGTGCGTGTGTGTCTCCAAAATAAAGCTTGTAACATCAGGTAGGCATCACACAGCACTCAGACTCTTATCTCTTGGTGTAGCGTTCCAACACAGTGCTATATTTACCTTCCAATCTTAACTACAGTGCTGATCAATTTCCTCCAGTCTGCCCGGCTCTTTGAGCGCCAGCGCAGGATGGATTGAAGTCTGCTCTAATGCCCATGACAGCAAGTTTCAAATTGCAGAGCTGAGGGAGCGAGCGAGCAAGAGATCTCCGATTATACAGCAAGTGTTCTGAAATACTTCCTCTAATTCCTGTATCGGTTCTGACCGTGTTCCGCTGGATACAGATAACAACTGCGCCGCTTTCCCGAAGGAGCACCTGAGAATTCCAAACCCTTCCAGAGTGGAACCATCAAATTACCAAGAGAGAAAACACATGACAGTGACTGACTATGAAATTGGAAAAGCTAATATGGTTATTGGTGGGATGCTGTATCTTTATTAGCAGACAGACAACTTTTGAAGAAAAACAAACAGAATTGAAGAATAGGATCTCATGCCAGTTCTAAACTATTTAGTGTTTTGGCATATCGGTGACTAATTTGTATGAATTTGCCCAATCTTTCTTGTGTTTTCATTCAATCTGCTGATGAAAAATCACTTATGCGCTCTGAGATCCTGCTATAAAGAATTAAATAACTTGATAAATCAGTTGACAGTGCAATGCAGATCAAATAATTTTCTAAAGACATGCTCAGGTGTAAAACTAAAAATAAATATATCTTATGGTTCTGTATGATTATCTGAAATTCATCTGTATGTATTTTGTATGTCATCTGTATGTAACTGTACCAGTTAAAAGGGTTAGTTCACCCCAAAATGAAAATTCTGTCATTAATTACTCACGCTCATGTCATTCCAAACCCATAAGACCTTAGTTCATCTTCAGGAACACAAATATTGATATTTTTGAAGAAATCAGAGAGCCATCTGACCCTCCATAGACAGCAATACAACTGAAATGATCCCAGGTCCAGAAACATAGTAAAAACATTGGTAAAACAGTCCATGCTTTGCAACACTAAGAAAGTACTTTTTTTGCGCAAAAAACATATATATTTTACTTTGCCTCTTCTTTGTACGCATATGTTGTGATACTCAAGCCCAGTCTCATGACAATTCTTACATATATTGTGAGGTGACTAATTTGTGACCGAATTCATGTTTTTTGCTGAACCGTACATATTTTACGACTTTGTATGAATTTGTATGAATGACCTACACCTAACTCCACCCCTAAACCAACCCATCACTGGAGTTTAGACAAATTGTACAAAATCGTATGAGCCCCACTAAACAATAGTCTTTGTCAAACATGGAAATGACATCCCCTGACAAGCCAGAATGAAACTTTTTATGACGTCTTTTTATGACGTCTTTTGGACGTCCAGTTTTGGTACTGGATGTCTAGTGATGTCTATTGGACGTCCAGTAACAAAACTCGACGTCCAAA
>JAUCNO010000386.1:12171786-12187088 GCA_032353835.1 Enteromius viviparus | reverse complement strand
GCTCTCACGGCTCGCTCCCCAGACAGCATGCCAAATTTGCTTATTCATTATTATGAGGAAAGCGTGAACTCTTGAATTATTATTTAATCACATTTCAACAATTAAGAAAAAAAAAAAAGAAAAATCTGTATAATCCTACTGAAATACTGACATTATTATTATATAACAACGGTGCAATTGAAATACTAAAATTAATAGTTTTATACTTAAATAATTTTTTTTTCTTAAACCATAAAGCCTTTGCTTTGGCAGAAAATCCAGGAAATACATTTTTCTCATTTTTCTGTTTTGCTAATTAGTCACAAACTTGAGGAGATGTTTGATGGATGTTGCTCTACAAACAGAGCTTAAGCAAATCAGTGAAATCACCAAAACGAGGCTCCTGTTCCAAATTCAATTTCATAAGAATTGTACTTTGGGGCCACCTAAGCTGGTTACTCCTTACAGTGCAGAGTCAGTGCATGATAGAATTTAAGAAGTGTGAGTTATTGTTTTGGGCTCAGTGTGGATGACCTCTTCTCTTCTGCCTTAAACTTTTAGATAGCATGACACAAGCGTTCTCTGTCAATGCTATTGCTGCCTGGTATGGCCAAGGCCACTATCTGTCTGTGAAGCTGAGCAGATGATTTATGCACCGTCTATTGCAATGCATCCGTTCACTGATTTTCTCATTAGACCTGTTTCCAGGACCACATGAAAAACGCATCTCATCTCCTCTCAGGTCTGTTTTTAGTGCTTAATGCTTAAGATTCACACATTTTCACAACATTAGAAAAGGCCCAATCCCATAATGGCTAAATCGATGACTGTCACTTCCTTTGTCTTTGAAATCCCATCGTCATCTCTCCCGATGTCAAAGGTTTGGTGGGTTTGGCCTCGAGCGCAGAGCTCGATCACTGACTGTCTTTCAGTTATCATTCATCTCGGCTGTTCCACTGAGAGCACATTGGTTCTGCTGCACTGCAGGTCTAGTGTCAGCCGCTAATCAATGAGCTGCCAGTTAAATGCTGGTGACACAGTTGGCACGACCCTGGTCTTCCCAATAATATTCATTGTCTGTGTTTTGCTGCATTGTTATGGAATGGAATGATAGATGATAAACACATTCTGACTAGCTTGTAATTTACAAGTCATAATATGTGCACATCTATAATATGATCAGTATATTAGTGCATTTGGGTGAGTTAATGAACCTGCTAGTAATGTTCATTGACTGTTTAGTTTCATCTCACTCAGCTCAAAGAGGTAACTCCTAGATGTTATTTATTATGATTAGATTGCTGGAAGCAGTTTATTCTAGGGTTTTATTCAAAAAACGTTGTTTGTACAATAACCATTGCTTGATAGCTTAGCTTGCATAGCTTGATGTGTTCTTTTTTGGCATAATTAAATGCCTCTTCTCTGTGACGTCTGACCCAGAAACACGTTTATATGCACTGAATGAAAAATTATATAATTGCTGTTTCTACTCCAACCATTTTTCAAGACAAAGTTTAAAGGATGGCTGTGATTTTGTTTTTCTGAGAAAATGACCTCAAAAATTATAATACATTTTTAATATTTCATGTCTGGTAATTTTGCTCATAAGCCAACCTGATCTCACAGAATTGCATGAAATAACCACAATCTCTTAAAGCATAATTCTGTGTTAGTATCACGTAATGACTGAAAATTGCGTGAAACTACCCACTGAACAATCGTTATGACGTGTTTTGGACGTCCAGTTTTTGTACTGGACGTCCAGGGACGTCTTTTGGACGTCCAGTACCAAAACTGTGCGTCCAAAAGCTGCATAACGATTGTTCAGTGGGTAGTATCAAAAAAAGACGTCATAAAAACTTTCATTCTGGCTGTCAGGGGATGTCATTTCAACGTCTGACAAAGACGATTGTTCAGTGGGGCAAGACTGTACAAATTTGTACGATTTAGCATTAATTTTTCACCTTGTACAAAAACGTACGAATTGGTCGTTAGACTGTGTTGGATACTCTCTAAAATGACGAAAGACAAAAGTCAGGGGAGAATAATTGTAAATTATGTTTTGTTTTGTTTTTTGCGAAAAAAAAAAAGTATTCCTTTTTGCGTCACAAAATTGAAGTTGATGTCACACACTGTTTAATTGTTTTGTATGTTTTTACTACGTTTCTGGACCATTTCAGTTGTATTGTTGTCTATGGAGGGTCAGATGCCTCTCTGGTTTCATCAAAAATATCTTAGTTTGTGTTCCGATGATGAATGAAGGTCTAGAACAACCTTCTGCATATATGCCACTTATGACTGGTTTTGTGGTCCAGGGTCACATTTATGTGTCTGTTATTTTATTATTCTTTTTTTTATGTATTTACATGTTTACAATGAAGTAACAAGAATTTAGTAAAGGCCTATACCTTAAATTAATTAATAAATGTGGTGTAGGTTGGGAAAATATCCTTGGCCTAACGAGGGGGGTGCATGACATGCAGGCAGTTACCAAGATGGCCACAGAGTGAACCCAGAGAACAGAGACTTTGGTGTAGTTCAAGTAAGAAGAAAACACTGACAGGGACAAACTATCACTTACAACATCTCAGTTACAATGAACTGATAGAGGAGAGTTTGGGTCACCACAAAAGAATCACTTACTTTGTAGAAGACAGAAGTGGACCTTCAGACACCCCTCTTACAGGGGAAAGCTACTGTCACGCTAAAGAATGGAATCTCAAGACAATGTTTCAGACATGTCAATCTTTTTCTCTTTCTGTTCTCAGTTTATCTAAACAGTGTGTGTCTGTGTGTGTATGTCAGTTAAACTGAAACACAATGCTGACAAAAAGAACGTTAGAATCCCTTCTTCCAGTTTTGCACTGTGCCAAAAATGTAAATAATTAACAAGTAATTAAAATCCATTAAGCCCATAAAAGCAATACAACCCTAAAATAGCAGACCGTTTTAAACTCGTGTGACAGTTTATAATAACCTTGGTTATAAATACATACATATTCAACAAACGTTTAAAGCAGATACACCCAGTTCATTAATTTACTGAAATTTAATTACATTTTTACTACCTAATATGCTATCTAAAACATTTAAGATAAATTTCACATAAAAATTGGTTAGTTCATATTACTCTACAGTTTGCTGTTTTTTGAAAGAACCTAAATGCAGAATCCATACACATGGAAATGACACTGTTTATAAGAAAATGGCCACTTGTACATACTACAGTGGGCAGCTATTTCTCATTTCTCAGCATTTTCGGCAGCCTTCAATAATGACTTTGGGCCAGTGATGCAGTTATAAGATTTCTGTTGAAGTGCATTTTGAAGAGGAATAACCTCTGAATAAGAACTGATCGATTAGCCTGTCATGGTAAATAACAGCTGAGATGATGTAATGAATGCAGCAGGGTGATTGGTTCACATTTTCATCTGAGAGAATTCTGGGTGAAGGCGCATTGACATTCCTGTAAATCAAGTTGTGGTTAAACAAATGCCAGCGCTCAGAAACAGCATGGAAAAAGTGAGGGATATTTATGAAAATTAACGTTTGCGCTAAATGCTTACTGAGCTGAATGTGAGTGCATTATATATTACATTTTCACATTAGGGGGTTATGAGAAATAAATCTATTTAGACATGGTTATGAATTTGTGTAATCCTAAAGAGGACCAAATAAACATCAAATTGCTCTGCGGAGATTCAGTTTTCACACTCGAGAAAATCCCAGGGTCACTGCAGGTCACTCACTCACACAGACTGAGATATAACCCTTGGATGCAGACACTCATTTCAAAGGGATAGTTCACCCAAAAATGAAAAATTGCAGTTAATTTACTCAAACTTAAGCCATCTGGTATGTATACCAGTTACTTTTTCTTTTAGTTGAACAGCATAGGCTACTCTATTAGGTTCAAGTATCAGTTTTCTGTAAATGCACTGAACACATCTGAATACATCCAAAACTGTTTTGGAACAGTGTTGTAAATACAACTTAACCACTGATTTCAAGTTGTGTCCTGTTTTGGAAAAATTAACAAAGTAGTTTCCCTGAACATGGCGCCTGCAGCAACACTACAGCAAGAATAATAGCTTTCTTTGTGTAAATATTTGTGAAAATAAACCCACACCATGATGCAGAAAAGTGGGGACATGTTTAATTTAACTGTTTTAGGAGGGCATGGACAAGTCATACATTTCATAAAGAATATCTCTGGTTTTCTGACTTTAGTCTTTGCGACGTTAGGGATCTTATAAACTTGAAAACGCATTATATGACCCTTTAGAAATAAATACGACCGAACGTGGTGTCAATGATGTTGTAACAAAAAAAAAAAAAAGTTACGGGTTGTTTTATTATTTTGCACTTGTATTTTTGTTAACTTTCTATGGAGGTATGTTGACTATGGATTGCCCATAGTGCCTCTAGGAGCAGCTTGAGGGCGATGTGGCCTAGCGGTATTCAAGCATATAAGCTCAGGTACCGTAGAGTAAGTAGTTCGCTTGGTAGAGGGGAACCATTGCCATTATGGTAAACTCTCACTTTCTGTCGGCTCATAAAAAGTCCTTGTTGAGAACTCTTGAGTTTACGGTCTTGTATTTTTTTGACATTGTATTTGTATAATTGGGTGTTTTTGTTAGTTTAAATGATTTTTGAATGTCGTGTCACCTTTGTGCTCCTTGTAAAAACATTACATGGATAAAAGCATCTCTTGGTACGAAGAGTGTGGAAACCATGTGCTGTCCGTGGTTGTTGCAAGGTTACAGCACGTGGTCTTAATCAACGCAGTGCTCAGGATGACGACTCGCTGAAAGCTGCTGATTACGGACATTTCTTGTGGTATGTAACTGCATTGCGTCGCTCTCGAATTTCTGTTGGATTTGAAATACTTTGTCACTTCTACTCAAAGACTGGACATTAAAGCGATAAGTTCACATCCTTTAATTGCTTCATTTTAAAGACAAAGACTTTCTGATGTGCATAAGAATTTATTCACAAACTCCTTCTGTTTTGCGGTAGGTTATACGCACCTGTGAAGAAATAAAAAAGGGTTAAAGAGTATCTGTTTTTTTGGGAAGGGTTGTTCATCAGCACACACAAATCTGTTGATCCCCTCAGACTAACATTTTAAAATGGAGGTGTTACAACGTTTACGCAATGCCTTCGAAACGTACATCCGTCATAAAAACATTTCAGGTTAGATTTTCTGCATTTTTGCATCCATAGCAAGCATTTTGATAGGAAAGGTTGGCGAAAAATTCTGACTTAGTGTGCAATGACCTTAAACAATATTTTTAGCTGAAATATTACACGGTCCTTGGATTATTCATAAAAAAACAAGTCAGCAGCTACCGTCACTTTGAGAGTTGTAGCATATAGCATGACTCTCAAAAAGTAGAAAGCATATACATTACAGGCAACACACCGAGGTTCTGTAGTTCATAACCTCAGGTAAACATTTCAAAGTGACGTCCAGTTAACAAACGTATCTTTCTTTTAAACCAGTTCCTTTTTTGAACTAATTGAACCAGCTGACTAAATCTGAATGAACAGGGGTGGGTTTCCCAAAGGCAAGATTAGCCTACTATGGTCACAAGTCCGTCATTACCAGCACAGTTCAACGATTCTGTGTTTACCGAAAGCATAGTTTAAACGAAGATTCGTAATCAACGTCACAAACGCTCGTGGTTTAAACTACAGCTTTGGACCTGTGTTAAGATATATAGGCTTTAAAATATGCTCTTGGGCACAAGAAGCAAACAAACATGCATTACTATCTTTATCTTCCATTCTATCTAGATATAAAAAGCAATTTAATTGTGTATTTTTGCGCGTCAATTCTTGTTTTTTGAAAATTGCGTATCGGCAAAAAAGGCTAAGGAAACTTAAGTATGACGTAAGAGGGAAACCGCGATAATTCATCAAATCGAAGATCAAATAAAGCAAAAAGATATGACAAAATTCCTAAATTAGACAATATGTGTCATGTTCAATACAGCAGCATCTTGGTAATCTTTAATCAGTTTAACAGCACTCTGACTTTTTGCTTTAAATAATTTCAAGTAAAATGTGGAAATTATTCTGCAGTATGACTGTCCTCGTCATTAACTCTGAAATACAGAAGTGAAAAGAACACTGTTGGTAGCAATGCTATTTAAATACACTGGCACTTGTATAATTGGGGTCTGTTTACAAAAATAACTGGTCATGAATGTGTATATCACTCCAAAAAAGAAGTTGATAATAACATCGCACCAATTATTGAGTCCAATTATTATGTTCATTTCTAAATCTCTGGGGGATTCTTCAAAATTCTGCTAATCAGGATCCTAAGACGAAGTTTTTTTCTCTCCCAAAGTATGAGTCCTGCAGAGTGATGCCTCCATATAGAGATAGAGATTGTCAGAATATAATAATAATAATAATACAATATTAATAAGATAATAAAACAAAATAAATATTAATAAGATAATAAAACAAAATAAAAGATTAGTTTACATAGGATATGTGTATGGATACAACATGTGATGTTTTGCAAATAACAAAATTTCCTACCTACTATAAATAACCTTGTTTCCTCTGCTTCCGTTTCTCATTTTTTGAGCATCCCTCTTCCACCCCTTCTCCACCTTCTTCTTTCTTTCTTCGCGGCTTCCTCCAGAGGGGCATGCGGTGACCGAGCCAGACACCAAGCTCTTGCCCTCGCTAGGGTTCAAACCACTAGGATTCAGGGTCCGCTGTTCTCCCGGCTCGCTATTATTATTTATGATTAATTTAACTTTCCGCAATGCAAAAGTAAAAATGAAAAAAGGCATCATGATTTAGATGGGGGGTATCCAGTGCTGGTGGATTTTAGTGCCCCACTCTGCCCCTGAAAACCTATAATACTGAGGTTAGTATAAAAAGTGTGCACTCCTTCTCTAAAGAAATCACTCATCTAGTTTGTGATGGCTATGGATGTTCCAATATCTTTTTTTTTCTTTTTACCAATTTTCATGATCTTGCCAACAGCCCAGAAAAACCCCAGGACAGCCCAGCCCATCCAAACTTATTGATCTTTCTTTTTTACAGGCATCATAATCAGAACACTGCTAGTATCTCCACTCATCTTTAGAACACCCTTGAGGCTTGAAACTTGTTAGAAATACATTTCGAAAATGTAAATAAGTGCCTGACTCATCAGCGGTCTGGCCATGTGAAGAATGGCTGAAAAAGCAGGTTTGTCCGTTTTCGGACAGGTGAATAAATGTGAATTGACACAGCTGAGCAGAGTAAAGCTTTATTAACGGTGATGTCACTTTTCATAAACTATACTGTAAAAATGATCGATCTCTGCAGATACAGAGCAGGAAAGAAGGCCAGTTCACTTAACAAAACACTAGAGTTTAGCTTGTCTGTATTTGTACTTTTAATAAGCAACAAAAAAAGATTTTAATTCTAGCAAAAGTAGGCAAGTCATCATGATCTAACACTCCTCAAATGTCTACAGTGCCAACCATGGATCTTTAATCCTAAAGGTACATTTTCTAAAAACCTCTATAATTTCTACCACTACAAATTATTAATATAGAATTCCACATTTCTGCTCAATTGCTCAATGTTAACAGTTTATACTTACCATTCTAGTAGGAAACAATAATAATGCTGCATTATTAGGAAAATGGTAATTCAAAAACACCTGCAGGGAGGAATTGCTTATAAGATGTCAGTGCACTTGCTAGTTCAATTTTAGAAAATATTCATAGTCTGTGGTTTTATTTCCTTGTTAATGAACAAGCAGTACAGAATTTTGAAAGTGGTACATGACCTCAAGGTTCCTTTAAATGGACAATACAAGTGTAGAAAATTGAATTCACCGTGCTGCTGATGAGGATATAGGACAGACAAATAACAAATATCACCTAAATTGTTTCTCCTGGACCAGTGGATGTCAACCTGTAAGCCATGACCCACTAGTCAGCCTAAAATAGCCTTAAATAGTACAAATAAAAGCAAAATAAACTTTACTTGAGGATTAATGTGATGTTTTATCAGCTGTTTGGACTCTTGAGTCACAATCTTGAGTCTCAAGAATAGAAATAGGCTAAAAAATATGTTTCTGTCCTGCATGCATTTAAAATATCTCATGTCTGACGCAAATTGCATGTGATATGGTTGTAATAATGCACAGGTGCAGCACACTCCTCTCATGGAGTCATGCAGTTATGCAGGCTGTGCTACAATGAATGGGCTCAGGTGGCTACTCAATGAAATGAAGGTGTGAGCACAGGCTGTCTGTGACAGAGTAAATCATGTTTAAGAGTGCTGGCACCACAGTCTGGGGAAACAGATCACTCTGAAATCCAAGCAAAGCAAGATTTAGCCTCAGACAGGTGCAGGTGCAGCAAAATGTTGCTCTCCAGAAAAGCTTACAAGATAGTTCACCCAAAAATGAACATTCTGTCATCATTTACTCACCCTTGTTTTGCTCACAACCCACATGAATTATAGGGAACAAGTAAGAGGTTTAGCAAAGTCTCGCACTGCTCTTTACAACACACATTTCACTAGTACTTCCTTTGGATTGCAAACAAATCATAGGCATTTAATTTAACCAGATCTATGGGCAAAAACTTTTACGAAAGGGTGTATAAAAACATACCATTTGTAGAACAAAAGGTATGCAAAAAGCATTATTAGTGTGGTGAAGATTGTATGAAAATGTAAAAATTAGATCATACTAATTTTTACTGATTGACCACAAATTTTCAGGAAAAAATAATGGTTACAAATTTCCAAACAAATTGCAGTATCACAAAAACTTGTAACCCTTTTTTAATGGTTACACCTATTAGTTGCTTATTAGCATGCATATTACTAATATATTAGGCATTTATTAGTGCTAAATATACCCTTATTCTCCATGACCTTATTCTACATCTCTAATCCTACCCAATACCTAAAGTCAAAGGAATAATCCACTTTTTTTTTGAAAATAGGCTCTTTCTAAAACTTCCTCACAGTTAAAAAGTAAAATTTTACAATTTTTGAATCCATTCTGCCGATTTCTGGGTCTGGCGATAGCATTTTTAACATAGCTTAGCACAGATCATTAAATCCGATTAGACCAGAAGCATCTCGTTCAAAAATGACCATAGAGTTTCTATATTTTTCCTATTTAAAACTTGACTCTTCTGAAGTTACTTTGTGTATTAAGCCCGACAGACAATGAAAAGTTGCGGTTTTTAAGACTAACATGGCTAGAAACTATACTATCATTCCGGCGTAATTTCATACACTACCATGGCTGGAGCAGGCACAGTGATATCATGCAGCGTCTGAAAACAGCCAGACCATCTTTGCTTGCACAGGGAGCGTGTCTTGCAAGCTGGGGACTATTTTCTGCCATTTTCCACAGGCGAAATGAGAGTAGTTCCAAGTATTTAGTCATTTTTAAAATGAGATGCTTCTGGTCTAATAAGATTCAATCATCTATGCTAAGCTATGCTAAAAGTGCTATCGCCAGACACAGAGATTGGCAGAACCGATACAAAAATAGTAAAATTCAACTTTTTAAGTCTGGGGGAGTTGGAGAATGAGCCTATTTTCAAAAAAGTTGAGTGTTCCTTTAACAACTACCTTACTAACTATTAATAAGCATCAAATTAAGAATGTATTGAGGCAAAATTCTTAGTTAATAGCTAACAAGTGTTCCCTATTCTAAAGTGTTACCCAAAAACTTTATTCTAATGATGTATAACTTTATTTATAACACAATTTACTATTAACTACAAGCTTATTCTCAAAGAATTTCATAATTTGCTTTTTATTAATAGTTTGTAAGATAGTTACAGGTAAGTTTAGGTATTGGGTAGGATTAGGGATGTAGAATAAGGCATTAATATATGCTTAATAAATGGCTAATATTCTAGTAATATGCATGCTAATACGCAATTAGTTAAGACACCCTAAAATAAAGTGTTAGTAGTTGAATGTTAGTCAGATTTTCTAGAATATGCTGTGGATGGACAAATGCAAAAGGGCAGTGTTTTTTTCTGATTTTTGAAGCGTCATTCAAGGTAACATGTTTCAGTTTGATAATGTATAATAAAAATATTGCTACAGCTATAAAATATGTCTGTTTTCCTGGCAGCTTTGGTCCTCATGAGCTAAAAGTTTTTTTTGTTTTTTTTTTTTGTTTCTGAACAAACAACCAGCTCTTTCCCAGTAGGTGGGGTTGTTACTGACATTTCAGAACATTCTCCACTATCTTTCTTTCTTCTGTCGAAGGCCTCTTTATATCGCTCATTCTTTCCCACTGTCTCCCACAGTGCAGCGTTCTCCCAAACTGCTGAGAACGCCTATTGAAATCTCTAAAAGTCTCAAGGTAGCCTGAAATCTCCTGCTGGAAACACGATCCATCTCTCAGCCAACAGCAGGTACACTGTGTTAATTTGTTATCCTACAGGTTTTCACTTCCAATGAATCAAATATCACTAAGATCCTGTAGACACCAGAGGCATCTCTTGTTGTTTTTAAAGCAATGTTTTTCCCGGTAATCCCATTGTTTGTAATTAGAACCATTTGCTGTCTATACAATGACACAAAAGGCCTCATGAAATATCATCTCAAAACATCCTGATGGTTTTGCTGGCTAAAATATGTCCACGCTTGTAATTCTATATGTTTTCGTCTGAAGAAAGCTGTATTATATATTGATTACGTATTTAATTTAACACATTTAGTCAGCTGTTCCTCTAGCTGAAAGTAGAAGTGATGATGGGGTATAATTTTCATTTGGAGCTCAGAAACACTAATTAGCTCACTGTAGTTAATTTTCTGAAGAAGTTTGGCTTTGCTGAAGTGTTGTGTTCTGAGCTTGAATAGACGCCTAATGTATAAACCTCATCATCAACAACCATCAAATATATTTCCGGTGATCACCGTTTAATTTTGTTTCGTGCCCAGCAAGTACAGAATAAACCGGATTCAACAATAGCTGCAATATTAGGTAGGTTGTTGTCTCTGGACATTTCACGTTAAAACGGTACGTAATTACGGTGTTGCAGAAATGTATTTGGAGGTACGTATTTCCATTGAGCCTGGGTTGATTAAAACAACACACTTTGTACGAGTTGGCAATTCAAAATTAATTTGAGGCATGAGCACATCAGAAAATACCAAGAGTTAGTCCAATTCGCAACCAATTTATGCAAATCATAAAATACTTCCGAATTGTCATGAGATTGTGTTGCGTTATACTTACAAATGATGCTGTATGAATTATAAAATACATGATTGCCATGTTGTATTACAACAATAAACTAATTATTACAACACTAAAGATCATTAACTAAACTAAAAAGTAAATGTAACTAAAAAGCACAAGTAAAAAGACAATGATAGTCATGCAATTGTATGACTCATGCATTGTAAAACCATAAAACATTCACACCATTGTATAACAAAAAAACAACTTCATGACAGTTTGCAAGCAGCATATTGTACTAGTTGGCAATTTAAAAAATTATTTTAATTTAATTTAATCTTATACAAAAACGTACAGTGTGTTGATAAAACTTAACTACTATAGTCCACGTCTGATATAATAAGCACATTAATACTTACAAAATGAGACTGTACAAACTCACAATCAATTTGCCAAAGCGTAAAAAAACTCTTGCGTTGCATTAAAGTAGTGAAAATGCACAAGTACACTTTAAATTACACTATACTGTTAAGCAAAAATCATATTTGGAATGTGATAGACACACTAAAACTTAAATATTAAATAGCTTAAATATAAAAACTCAACACAATTTCATGAGCATTTATGTTCATATTTATAAGCATGGGTTGGTAGTTTCATATGAATTTGTGTACTCTTAGCTAAATGAAAACGTACATGAGAAGATCAATGGCTTATGATTAAAATTGTATGAATCAGAAAAAAAAAATTACAATCACACCATGTTACATAACAATAATGTGCTAATTATAATGATATTTTATAATTAAGGTTTAAACAACAAGGAATGATTGTACAAGTTTGGGTAAATAGATTTAAATGAGAGCTGACAAATTGATCAATCACGATTAATGACTTACAAAATAAATGTTTGTGATTACATAATATATGTGCATGTATATATAAACACACACATACATGCATTTATTTAACATAAATATAACTGTATGTGTCTCTCTCTCTCTCTCTATATATATATATACTGTATATATAAAATTGAACAAACATTTATTTTTAATGTGATTTATCTACTTGACAGCACTAATTATATTTATACAAAACATGAATAGAAACGGTTGCATTTGCCTAAAATTAAATGTATTTTTAGCTGTGAATAGTACTGATTAAAATAAATTACTATGACAAAATTTAAAGAAGACAACAACGTTGACTGTTTAAAATAAGAAGTAAGAAGTGACAACAGGTTGTGATATTACAACAGGGTCATTTTTACAAAATTTTTTTATCATAAAAGTTTAGGATTTAATACGGCACAGCAGTGAGCTCTCAAAGTTTGAGCAGCTGTGTTTATTGAAGAGGGTGATTAATTTTGGAGGTAAAACTGGGATTTGTAATCACTTCCCTTTTGTGTGATTCTGAAGCTAAAAAACAACACATCATGTTAATCACACACCCTAATTAAAAAACAGCAGGCTTCTCGCTCTATTTATCTCTCTTGCACTAACTCTATCCTTCTTTCTCTCTTTATGCTGTCTCTTTCTTTCTCAAGTGTGATGGATTTGTAGGAAGCACCCAGGTGTGAGCCGCTCTAATTTAGAGCCTATCAATACATCTTACCAGTGGGGGCTCATTCCCTTGTTTCTCCACCTTATTCCTCCTTCTCTTCTTCCATCTTCCACAAACGCAGACTCTACATCTTTGACTTTGGCTCATTTGATAATGAAACCTCAATGTGAACTTTTCATCCAGAGTCCACTGGCGATAGCAGAAATCTACAGGTGAGAAAATGAAGATGGTGGATCTCTCATGCCCTTGCTCAAATTTCATCGCTTCTTAAATTATATGATTTGCACATTTTGCACAGCCTAACTCTGCAGTCCCTGCATGCGGTGCTGCATTAATAAATCATGGGATTTACTGGGTTATTTTGCAGTGGTATTGTGCTTGTTGCCTGTTTGAGTTATGCGGTGTTTACTTATGTCTGTTTCACACATACTGCATCTGCGTCCCGAATGTGCAGCCCAGCCGTAAGCAGGTAGAAGTAGAACCGACAGTTCACGCGTCATGCTCAGTGTGAAGACTTTTAGAAAACAAGCTATCTTCAAAGCAAACTTTTCACAGGTTGTCTAGTTCAGTTTGCGCACTAACAGCTTCCAACAGTCGAGGTCGTAAGTTTACATGCCATGCAAAATGCTAAATAAATGCTAAATGTTTAAAAAGAAAAGTTAACAAAAAGCATGTTATTTATTTATAAATATAAAAATATATGGATTGTGTTTGAGTGAGCAGACAAAGGTGATTTTATTTATGTATTATTTATTTACAAAAAATATTAAAGCAACAGTAATTGTATGGCCACCAACATTATTATTATTATTATTAGCAGTATCAATATTTATTTATTTATTGCATTTAACACTTTATGAATATTTAGGTAAAACTAGATTGGAAATTATGCACAAAATATTCTGCTCAAAGTGATGTTTACTTTAGATTTGTCTTTGTTTTTTATTCCCCACATCATATCTCATATTTATAGTTGTTTTTCTTCTAGTTATTCACTGACACTTTTTGTCCTTGGTAAACAAATCCACTAATTAAACAAGTCATAATAATTTTAATAAATGCTACAAAAAACTAAATGTTTCATGTTTATTTCACATGTTTTTGATCTTATTCAAACAAAAACAACTAAATAATTCATATTTTTAAATGAACTAGCACAATACATGTAGACGTTTACAAAGAAGTAAAAAACAATGAGGGCTTGATGAAAAGATTTCAAGTATTCCTTCATATAATAAAACCCTAGAAAATAAGTCCCCAAATATAAACACACATCTCTGTTATGCACCATAAACACTATCAGTGTGAAGGCTCACGCTGAGCATCTCGGTCTGTGATACGATCAGTGTGGTTTGTGTGTTGGATGGCAAGGACCCTGCATGCCAGATCCAATATTGTGTAATGTATGATGTATATTGCTTCCTCGGCTTGTTAAAGTACTCAGCTAGGCAAATGTTTTAAGAAACACAATATGCCACTACCGATCCAGCCCATGTTATTGTTCAACATAAAATGATATTCTGAAACAAAATTTAGGAGGAGTGCGTGCAGCCTAGCCCCTCGTTTACCAATCACTTTATCAGCGAATCAGAATGAGAAAAGCCTCCTAGAACAGGACGAATTTCCTTACCTTGATATCTCATTCATAGCATACCTACAGCACCCCAGACTCCACCCCATT
The DNA here is from genome assembly GCA_032353835.1 of Enteromius viviparus. Lineage (NCBI taxonomy): Eukaryota > Metazoa > Chordata > Actinopteri > Cypriniformes > Cyprinidae > Enteromius > Enteromius viviparus. Next base: position 12,172,674 of record JAUCNO010000386.1, on the reverse strand, counting down.
TCTTCATTTCCTCTCTCCAGGGGGGGCATACAGTGATCGGGTCAAAAACAACACGCTTAAAACTATTCTATCTACAATTAATTTCAGGCAAGCACGAACTTGTGAAATTAATTTGACGTAAAATGGTTATATATCTATGTTTTTTTCACTTTTAGTTTTCACATTTGCATAGTGCATAGACTGTTAACATTTTACACTCTTGCTTTTATTTGCAACATTTGCATATTTAACAATTCGAAACAACAAACCAGTCTGCTTCTGCTATGGTGTGATTCTCCTTGTGAAATCTGTGAGCCATAATAAATTATTTGTTAATTAAATGGTAAAAATTGTAAATTTTGGTAAATTAATAAAACATGGTAAATTATTGACTTCTTTTATTTTAGCATTTGAAATGATAATATAACTGCACCTATGTAATTACATGGTAATAACACAGTAGTAAATGTGTAACACCTTCCGGGAAAAACTAAAACAAAGCTGGATATAATACTGATGTGTTTTGACAATGTTCTTCATATGAACTTGCAAGCATAGTTTCACCCTCAGGGTATGTATGTGTTTTAGTACAAAATAAAATCAATAATCTGGTATTTGACTGTTAATTGTTCTGAGCAAATGAGGCAAAAAGCAATTAATTAATTATCGAACTCATCGCTCGCTTATTATAAAAGTGTTCTTAAAACAATGCGTTATAGACCAGAAAGCTACACCACACATTGCTATAATAGAAAAAACATTGATAGCAGAGACATGTTTAACAGCACAGACAATAAAACCATGGCTCGTAAGCATAGCACGAACCATTTCAATTCATGATAACTATATATATACACACACCCACATTTATATGTGTGTGTGTGTATATATATAGTTATCATGAATTGA
>JAUCNO010000386.1:12097415-12136029 GCA_032353835.1 Enteromius viviparus | reverse complement strand
ACACAGCTGGACTCAAATGAAGGTGTAGAACCATCTTAAGGATGATCAGAAGAAATGGACAGCACCTGAGTTAAATACTGTATATGAGTGTCACAGCAGTATACATAGTGAATACTTAGGACCATGTGATATTTCAGTTTTTCTTTTATAATAAATCTGCGAAAATGTCAACAATTCTGTGTTTTTCTGTCAATATGGGGCGCTGTGTGTACATTGAGGGAAAAATGTACCTATATGATTTTAGCAAATGACTGCAATATAACAAAGAGTGGAAAGTTTAAGGGGGTCTGAATACTTTCCATACCCACTGTATATATATATATATATATATACTGTATGTATATATAAGCACACACGTTAGAATTTTACAATTTATCAAAAATGTATCTTTTCTGTTTTCTCTCAGGTGGTTCGTGGCCTTCTTAAATTCTGGCCTAAGACGTGTAGTCAGAAAGAGGTAAACTGTCTGATTATTTATGGGCCAGTCATTATAAAAAGTAATGAGTGCAATATAATTACTGTTATCTTTTTTCTACTTTTCAGTACTATATTTGCAGACTGAAGTGTCTGATGAGTTTCTGTGTTCTGTCTTTGCTCTGCTAGGTCATGTTTCTAGGGGAAATTGAAGAGATCCTGGACGTTATCGAACCTACACAGTTCAAGAAGATTCAGGAGCCTTTATTCAAGCAAATCTCTAAATGTGTAGCCAGCCCTCATTTTCAGGTAAGTGATCAGAGTCTGTCTAATGATTAAAAATGCATTTTTCAACTACTTTACTATGGAACCAAATACATGCTGCATACAGTATATTTCATAAATATATTTAATAGCAAAAAAACAAAAGAGCAAATAATCATCTGTAGGCTTTTGTAATATGTAATTATGAGTCTTTACTGTGACTTTTAATCAGTGAAATGTGTCTTATGTGCTGTGTAAAAGTGTTAATTTCATAAGCTGATGCCAAACGTCTGAGTGTGCATTTGATCATTTCTGATATTTGCAGGTAGCAGAACGATCACTGTACTACTGGAACAATGAATACATTTTGAGTCTCATCGAGGAGAATAATGCCAAAATCCTTCCCATTATGTTTGGAAACTTGTACCGGATCTCCAAAGAACACTGGAACCCGTATGTTGTGGATTTTTCACTTGATCATTACCACATTTTGTTAAAGAAATCATTAATTAACCCAAACCTGACTGACTTTTTCTGTCAAATTTCAAAGCAGCTTGGTTGAAACAATTAAAAATAATTGACTCCATTAAAGAAATGGCAAGCAGTAACCCTCTTTTAATTGTCTCAGGACGATCGTGGCCCTGGTGTACAATGTATTAAAAACACTGATGGAGATGAACAGCAAGCTGTTTGATGAACTGACTAACTCTTACAAATCTGACAGACAGCGGTAAGATCACGTCTTTACTCTTCTCATTGAGTTTAAAATCACACCGCTCATGATTGCCATTACATCTGTCCTCAGAGAGAGGAAGAAAGAGCAGGAACGTGAGGAGCTGTGGAGGAAGCTGGATGAACTCAAACTTCAGGAGGCATCAGCCATCCAGAATAACAGGCATGAGATCCAGTTCACTTACAGCAGCAACAACAACAACAACAACCTTAACAAGAAGGATGAAAACCCAGCAGCAGCCATTACTGACAGAATTGAGAGCAAAACCTGGGTCAAATGATACTTCTTCCCTCAGTATTTTGCTGGTTTACAGATGTAAACCAATGTAGAGAGCAGCAAGGATACGGACCTTCAGCAATAATCATTATAATAATAATCAAACTTTTTTTTTTTTTTTAAAGCTTATGTAAAACTAAATCAAAATGCTATTTTCACCTGCTAAAGGATAATATATTTTCTGTATGTAAGTCTATTTTGGATGTAAAGTGTGGTTATAGTAAGTTATGAAAGTGTGATCACATTTACTGCTCTTAAAGGAATAATTCACACAAAAACTTTTATATTGATCACCTCCAAGCCATCCTATGTGCATATAACTTTCTTCTTTCAGATGAACACAGTCAAGAGTTCTTAAAAAGTTATACTGGCTCTTCCAAACTTGGTTTTGGTGGTGGATAGTGGCTCTTATTTTGAAGCTCCATAAATTGTATGTATATATATATATATATATATGTGTGTGTGTGTGTGTCATAAAACTAACCCATACACCTCCGGGGGCATACATGGCCGTTGCTGGAAGTCAGTGATTTGAGTCATACAGTAATTTTAAAAATAGAAATATTTTTTGTTATAAAAATACATCAATCTGCTTCAGGCATGTTATATTTGAAGACGTGTTAACTCCCCGGAGGCGTATAGGTTAGTATATTGACTGATATATTTGATTTATGGAGCTTTAAAATAAGGGGCACTGTCCACCAGCACCGCCAAGCTTGGAAGAGTCAGGATAAATAAAGAAGAAAGTCATATACACCAAGGATGGCTTGAGGGTGAGTAAAAAAATTCATTTTTGGGTGAACTATTTGGTCTATGAGGTCTTTGCACACCGAGTCTGAAATTTTCCTTGTTGTTTTTTCATGATCGTTATCCAAAAAATTTGTCACGGACAGAAAACTTGCGTACTGAGTCTGATACAAATGAATCCATTGCAAAAAAAATTGCAAAGAATTACTAAATGGAGTCTTTAAGGATTGAGGATTATTTTATTAACTTAAAAAAAAGAAATACAAAGTAAATATTGGGTCCATCCAATCTGTACATATAGGCTGCATCCAAAAAATATAAAATGCTGCCTTCGGAAGACATATTTTAAGGTAGGAAGGCATCAAGGCACATATGTATTTGATATCCCACAATCCTGTGCGCCCCATTCCATTCCAGCTCAGCTAAGAAATAAAGATGGCATCTGAAAATGGTCCAAAAAAGTTTGTGTGTAAATGTAAATAACCTTTTGCACTTTTGATGTTATTTCTAGCGAGAAATTAGTATTATCTTAATAAAAAAATATTTTACTCGTAACTCGTAAAACCACTACGCTGCCTCATAAGCCTGAACAAAATCTGTTTCATGGGGTGCCTTCATGAAAAACCACTGCCAAAGTCTTTGCTTCATAAGGCAACAAGGTTACAGAAGCAGCCGTAGAGAGGAAGGAAAGTTCCCTATCTTTTTTAGTGCCACCAACAAAATAAATAAAAATCTAAAACTACGAAATTAAACTCGTAATATAATATTTAGTATAGTGCACTTGTAAATGACCCGTTTTGAGAGAAGGTCACCGGATATAGGCATATTTAAATATTGTTGCGTTCGAGCAGCTGCTTCATGTTACTGGGATGAGATCTAAGAACTTGCAGAAACCCCTTAATATCAAGAATATGATATTAAAGCGCTGAACTTTTGATCTTAACATCAGTTCACACACTCAGTCTACATTCCTTCGAGGGGAGCTGTAGCTCTCTTATTTAACCATTTTTAATAAACTATAAAGAGATTTATGTGGGATTATTAGCAGAAATTCTATCATGTGACAAAATGCTAGGAAATAATTGTTTATGTCTTCCACCGGATTCGTTATAGTGCGCCACCCAATAGCAATAAGATTAGTCCCTTTAGTAATTTTATAACAAAGTCTCAGCTTTCAGTTTTATAGCCAAACACAGTAATGTGTTGCTCAAGCTCTTTACTTATCAGATCGCTGTATTATATATATTCATTATTCTATAATATTCTGCTTTGTTATAAACAGCTCATCGTTTTTCCTCTTTGTTTCAAGTGTACAGCAAGATAAAAAAGTGAAGGAGCATCAGAAGGGAACACAGGCTATAGACTAAATTATAATGAAGTCTCATTGGGACCTAGATTGGAAGCATTTTTTTAGCGAAATACAAAGAATAAGTATATTATAACATGACATATATACTATAGCCTGACATATAGCTGAAATCGCGTTAGTTTAAGCGGCAGTGAAAGTCAATAATTTTCCAGATTACAGTGGGACTTCATTATAAATGAGTCTATAACCTGTTTTCTCATGACTTCTGATGTTCCTTCTTTTATATCTTGCTTTACACTTGAAAAAAAGAGGAAAAACACATTAATTTGAAAGACAAGCTGTTTTACAACAAAAGAAACAAAGCAGAACATTATTGTGATTAGTGTGAACTAACAATCACCTCTAAAACCGCAAAATGTAACATTCTTTTAAAATAAATAGGTGGCCTACTTTATTATTATTCTTTTTTTTAGTTGACAATATGTTCTTTAATTTATGGCTCTGAGTTTAATTTGTGGCTAATTTATGGTGCAGAAAATCGAACCCTATGCTTTTTTTTTTCCACGGACGGAAGTTTCATAGGCAGTGTGCAAACCTGATTTGACACAACGTGAGGTCGTATTTATTTCTCAACATGCGAAAATTTCGGACGCAGTGCACAATGGCCTTTAGTGAAATTGAGAAACTAAGTGATCTGAAATGTTGTATAAGGATGACAGTTTTCCATGCAGATTTCGCAGTGGGTTCAGATTGGTCACGTGGATGCACCACACTGACCAACCTGATCTCACGTCAATTCGTACATACAAAAAGTCTTTTTCAGATGTACTCCAAACATCGCTACACTACCAACAGACGATAGACTCTTTTTCTGAAGTTTCATTAATGTGACTGCAGTTATAGTCAGTATTTTGGTCTTTTTTTTTCCAACTGAATTTGTCTACATGTTAATAATGTTAAAAAAAATACATGTACAATAGAATTAATAATAGTCTAAAATAGTACATTTGTTATATATATATATATATATATATTAAATGAATTTATTTGTAACTTTTGTTATTCAATTCAAGTTCTAGTTTTTACTAGAAACAAGACAAAAATACTGACAAAAGAAAAACAAATAGCGTTAAAGGCTATGTTAAGGCACATGAGCATGATCTGCTTAAAAAAAGCAAACACTACCATGAGTTTGAAATGTATTTTAACATAAATGTGACTTATAGCTGAATATTAATGTTTGATGCCTATAGTTCACATGATACGTAAGTTATATTCCATGGAAGTGTTAAAAATTAGCCTTAGAAATGCAAAACGTGAAGCACAATTGTATTGAACCTGGTCAGAAAGCCCTGTCCAAGTTTAAAACCTTTTTTTTTTCTCGTAATACCAGCCTTTATATACTATATTTTATTAAAAACGCATTGCTTTCTGTATCATTCGGATCCACTGACTATGCATTTTGCAGGTTGGGATTAAAACAAGAAGGTCATTCTTAGACTTAACTTAACTCAGGGATAACTATTGCTCCCCATGTTATATAAAATGGTGACGAAAGTTTTTTGTTGTTGTACTTGTTTATTTTCTCAAGAATAGAAAAATTGTAATGTGTTTAAAGAACCAATAGATATTATAAATGAGACTCACTGACATTCCATTCAACATTCTGATGCTTTGCTTCTACCAAAAATTGTCTCATCGCTATGCAGTTGTTTTCATGAGATTTCCTGTAAGAATTGTGTAAAATAACCTTGTTGTAATGTGCTATTCTTCATTAAAATGCCAGACTGGTGTTTATTTTATTTTTTCATGTCATATTAGTAGTGTGTATGTGAATAGCAGTCTTTTACTGTTGCCAAATAGTCATTTCAGAATGCAGAAACCAAAGTTATCTGAGGGATCCACCAAGTAATACTTTTTTTTCACAAATGTTCATTTGTGTTGCATGAATAAAGGGATAGTTCGCCCATGAAAATTCTCATTAATAACTCGTATTACTCAAACCTTCTGAACACAAGATATTTTTGATGAAATCCGAGAGCTCTTGGACCCCAACAAGGGTCCAAACATGATCTAACTCTAGAAACGTAGTGAAGAGTTCGTAGGACTAGTCCATGTGACATCAGGTTCAACTGTAATTTTAAGTTCCAAGTTGTAAGAAAAACAAATTAAAATAACAACTTTATTCAACAATTAATTTCCTCCGTGTCACCCTATAGTGCTATTTTGGAGAGTATACGTAAACAACATCTGCTGTTCTCAGCAGCACTGTACACAGATATGCTTGTAATGCTCTCCAAAACGGTGCTGTAGGGTGATGCGAATACATGATCGTTGTCTTTGTGTGCAAAAAGTGTTCTCGCAGCTTCAAGTACGGTTGAACTACTACGACAGTGTTTGTGCCACCAAAAAAAACCCTAAAACTACGAGATTAAAGTCGTAATATTGCGAGAATTAAGTCGAAACTACGAGAATAAAGTCGTAATATTAAGAGATTAAAGTCGTAATATTGTGAGAATAAAGTCGTAATATTACGAGATTAGTCGTAATATTGCGAGAATAAAGTCGAAACTACGAGAATAAAGTCGTAATATTACGAGATTAAAGTCAAAATATTACGAGAATATACTACTTCGACTTTAATCTGGTAGTATTTCGATTTTTATTCTCGTAATATTTCAACTTTAATCTCTGTTTTACGGGTGTGAAAAGACATGAGGAAGTATTTTTAGAGCTAACTTTTCCTTTAAAATAAAATTACATGGTGAACGTTTTTGTCACGCCCATAGGCGTGCCTGGTCTGTGTTTTGTGTGTTACGCCCTCTGGCGTTCTTGTTTTGTGTTACAATGTCAGTCTAAGTGCTTTTTTGTTGTTGTCTTTTATTTTGGCTCCTCATGTGTGCCTGCCTCTTTTAGCCCCGCCCCGTTCCTTAGCGTGTATTGGTTCCCAGCTGTGTCATGAATTAGTCACTGTATAAAGTCTTGCCCATGTCTTGTCTCCCCTGTTCGTCGTTAATATGTTATGAGTGTGGTGCTGCGATTGGGATTGTCTTATTCAGCTCCGTGTGAATAAATGTTAATCATCAAGAACTCCTGTCTCTATGAAATTCCTGTCTCTCGCTGAAAAGCGATCGCCGGCAGTCGTCTCGTGACAGTTTTAATCTATTTAAATTAAAAGTACAATGATGCATAATTTAAACACAATTGACAGTTGAAATATCTTTACATTTTCTATTTTTTGCACTCCGTGTTCAAAGCTTATGAAACGTATAAACGAGTGCACAGTGAATCCATTTTGTTTTTTGTTTGTTTGTTTTTGGTAAACAGAGGTCTGGATCTGGTTTTTAAACTAAATGTGAGTTTCAAAGGGTTTTAGATGTTATTTATTAAAACCAAAAGCTTGTTGAAGTTAAGTGACTTGTGGCCAGGTATGGTGACCCATACTTGGAATTTGTGCTCTGCATTTAACCCATCCAACGTACACACACACACACACACACACACACACAGCAGTGAGAAGTGATCAACCATTGAAGGTGGAGAGAGTGCTAGGAATTCACTCCCACCACTCACAATCCCTGCTGGACCAGGGACTCGAACCCGCAACCTTTGGATTACAAGTCCAACCCCCTATAGGCCCAGTAAACTGTGACCTATTAATGGTGACAGATTTGTTGTCCTCCAGCAAATAACATGTTAAAGGCGTTCTGTATTGTTCTGTATGTGCAATGCTTGGACTGGAAGCTGGTAATGATCAGAGGTAAAGTTATTGTCATGATGGTTGATGGAAGGGATGAGCTGATTTAATCATGCAGACTTTGAAATAAAGGTCAGTTAGCAGCATGTGATTAATTCGTCACAAATATAACACGATAAATGTCATCCTGTGAAGATGAGCAGCTCATTTGCTTTAAATAGTTAATAACAGTGTTAATATAGCTGCCAGCCATCCTTTAGCTATACATTATCACACACTTTTTCCAACTGAAGTAGCTTATACAACTTAGCGACGTTGGAAGTTTCGATCCATTCTTGTATCTTCTGCTCATTTGACTTTAATGATGACTATATTAAGATGTATCTTTTCATAGAACAACGGGGCCTTGATTAGTGAAAAAAATGAAAATGAATATTTAAGGTGTCTGAAGTCTACATTTCTGTTTATACTTAAGAATACTTCTTAAGAACATTTGCTTGAAGGTGTATTCATTCTCAGGTTATCCAAGATCTAGATGAGTTTGTTTCTTTATCAGAACAGATTTGGAAATAAATTTGCATTAAACCACTCACTCACCGATGGATGCTCTGCAGTGATTGGGTGACGTCAGAATAAGAATCTCCACTCGTGCAAGTTTGTAAGAAACAAATCCAGTACGAAGACATTTTTAACCTTTAAGCGCTGCTTTCAACTCCATAATCATAATTCTATTTCTGTACTATTTGACATTTTTCAAGTAATGGGAAATGTGTCACTAAAATTACATAATAAATCAAACACTGAATGTTGAAAAAACGTAAATAATTAAGCATGATTAGTCAACACTGATGTAAATATAAGGACAAAAGTCCTGCAACTTTTAGGAGTACTCCCATATCTTTTGCAGCCTTTTGTTATCTAGCTTGTCCAGAAGGTGGCGTCTCTAACCTACTTGTGTGTCCACATGATGCCGTTTCAGGAAACTACAGTAATAGTTACAGTATAAAGTTATAATGACACTGTCTCTCTCAGAGGGCGCCATCTTCTGGCTGAAAACAATTAAAATCTTGATTGGTCACACCGCGGCAGTCAGTCACGTGAACAGCTCTCCACAATCTCATAGCCTTGTGCAGTTCAATAAATTAAGTGAATATGCTCTAAAATACACAAGATATAGCAAACGCCAACATATTTTAGATGCAATTTTACATTTGTCAACGCATTTGATCAACATTTTTATTTTACTAGTTCATGGTGTTGTGTGATAAATTACATTTGAGTGACATATGAATTATTATAGCTACAATCAGTAAAATTCTGGGGTTTTATATTTTAGGTTTAAGTTAATATATATATATATATATATATATACATACATATATATATATATGCCTATATATTTCCATGTGCTGTATACAGTATATGTCACACAATAGGACTATTGAAACCTCAACTACTCATATAAACTGTAGATAGACAGGTAGATAGATATTCTTATTTCAGCTGACATTTATTTTAATTACAACAACTAATTTATTTACCTACTAATTTTTCAGTTAGTTAGCTAGTAAGTTTAACCCTGCTTTATTTATTAATTTAATTTTATTTATTATCACCTTTTGGATTTCTGAGTAGCAAAATGTTCAATAACATATCTGTATTTAACAGTTAAATCACATTATTAGTCCAGACAATTATATATTGAAATGGCAAATATATGGAAAGAGAGAGAGAGAGAGAGAGAGAGAGAGAGAGATATGCATACATGTATTCTTAAATGAAAAAAAAAAGAACATAAATGTAAAAACCAAAAGACAAAGTAACAGTAAAATTCTGCCCATTTGATTGTATTATATAAGTAGCTTTATTTCACTCTATATATTATGGTGCCATATTTTAATTACTAGGAATTTTGTTTCTCATTCCCTGCATGTGAAATATAGCTAGTGAAAAATAGTCAGGACCCCTGTGATTCAGCAGACGTCAGCCGTTCCCCTCAGAGTCGCTGTATTGACGCTCTCAGGAACCCCATTGCTTTCAATTAACCTTTCGCTTTAGACCATTGACGCAAATGCAGACACGATGAGAAGAGATCTGAATGTCTCATCAAGGTTTGTTTGTAATAAAAAGCAATAAAATCCTTCTGTAATGCTGATTAAACACTAACTTAATGTCAAATTTGACATGTTTTGGAAATAACAACAATTAAACAAGTCTCTATTTGCGGTCTCAATTTGGGAGGCGATACTTTTATGGCTATGTTATTTTCTCTCTGTTTGTCTTGTTCTCACTGAAGTCTATTTATGTATTTGTACAGCTTCCCTTTTTTGCTCTTGGTCTTTTAATAGTGCCATAAATTGTGCTTGTACAGAAGCTGCAGTGACCAAAAAGCAGCAAGTGAAAGGAGAGACTGTCACTCGAAGATTTCCTTCGACTGTCTTCAAGTTAGACTAAAATATCCTTTTGGGAATTTACTTGCAGATGGTGACTTGATTTATAGCAGCACACCTGCTGCACCTTCTGCTGATTTCATTACTATAACTCTAGATCTCATGGCAGAAACAAAGGATGTTGATTCAAGAACATGTTCTGCTGGTGAACTGCGTGATGAACCTCATTCATACTGGTCCTAGTCATTTGAAGCACAAGGCCTTTCTTAATTAATGTGTATTTGACCACGACAGCTGATCTATCAGTCCTATTTATTTTATTAAAACTGGTTTTGGTAAAAACAAATACGTTAAAATATCCAGGGGCATCAAATGTCTATAAATGTTTATCATTTAAATAAATATTAATTTTATTGAATGGTCACAGATCCCTATTTCAGTTTTCTACTTTATTATATATTGTAGCTGTGGAGTGCCATTCAACATTTGACCACTAAGAAAAATAAATGTAATAAAAATAAATATTGTAATAAATACATTTCTAAATAAATAATAATAATTATTATTATTATTATTATCCTTCAATACTGCACCACTAAGAACAAAATAAATAGGTAAACAAAAATTAAATTGTAATTAATAATATTAATAACAAATGATGATAATTATTGCTGCTGTTGTTGTTAATCACAACAACAATCATAACAATAATTTAATTAAAAATGAATGTAATTACTTAGCTAAATAAATTAGTAGTAGCAGTAGTGTTGTTATTATTATTATCATTTTTATTGACATTTAATATTTCACCATTAAAAACAACAAAAAAAAGTCATTCATAATTAGAAAAATAACAACAATAATTAAATTAAATTAAAATGTATTTAATTTTGATAAATACATTAGTAGTAATAATAATAATTATTATAATATAATAAAGAAATAAAAAATATTGTACTAAAGAAAACTTGAAGAAATAATTATTGAGTTAATTAAATTGAAAATGTATTATTTTTTAGTGAATATTGATAATATTTAATTAATGAAATGTAATATAAAAATATAATATATAATTATAATAATAGTAATAGTTATTATTATTATTATTATTGAGCTTTCTGCTGTCATTGAGGATGCTTAAATCAATTTCCTTCTTTTATAATTGTATTTTTTTGCACAGGAGGCGAGGTAGAAAGCAGACACAGGCTAGTGCAGAGGGATCCTGCAGCACATGCTGAAACATCAGTAAAAGTGCAGTCGGCAGAGTTACGTAACACGCTGCGTTAAGGACTCCTACGGCCTGAGGGCTCTGTCAGATACATCAGAAGAAGCCCTTACACAGTCAAATGCTCAACAAATGTATAATTAAGCTAAATATGAATAAATAAATATGTCTGGTGCGCTGAATGAAAAAAAGAGGAAACTATGACATTTAAAAGGTAAAACCTGGTATATTCTGCCTTATTCACAGCATAATGCAATGTTATTTTGTTTTCAGTTCTCTTGGAAGACAATGAATGCATGCTTTCCAGTTTAGTCATTGTTTATGTATCTAGATTTGTATTTTTTGTGTCTTTAACAGATCTATATTTAATTAACTTCACTAAAGATCCTTTACAGCTTGCCTTTAAAAATACCATTAACACTATGGTAAAAACCCAGGAAAAAGTCATGAGATGTGCCGATGTAAGGTTCTAAAATACTTAAATTAAATTACTTCATAAATTACAATTTGTTAAACATTCTTTCAGCCTTTCAATAAATCACGAACTCGCTCGCAGTCTTGTTATTTTTGAATGCCTGCTTCATTTCAGACTCTAGGTTTGTCCTCGTCGGAAACGTGAGGGCATCTGATCTCAGCTGACGTGGGAAGAGACTGGTGCTTTTGACGCTGATAGAAGCTGAAGCTGGAGACACATAAGAGGCTCTGAGAGTCCCTCACGTGACAGAGGAATGTCACAGCTGTGTGAGCCCTGTTTGTATTATTTAATCAGCCCACAAATCCTCAAGCTCCTGCTCGTTTCAATTCCTCTCCCTTTGTGAAAAAGGGCTTGCGAGTTATTTAAACCAGTTTTGAATCAAAAAGCAACTACAAGCTGAATATTAGATTATTTAAAGGTTACATTATTTATTTTAGATCAGTTTTTACATGAGGTTACTGCTTTCCAAGTGTGAAGAAATGAAAATGAGACCAATCTAGTCAATCAGCGCAGATTAGCATCACACAAAGGAGGGGTCTTCGAAAAATAAATTGCTGAATGAATCGTTTGAAAACAGTTGAGCAAGTAAGGTAAAAATAAATTAATATTCGAAGACAATAAAAAATTGTTTTTTGACCTTGCATGCATGTCAACCTTTTAGTGAGCCTGTTTTTACCACTAAATAAAAAAGGATATTGTGACTTATTTATCCCACAATTCTGACTTTTTTTCTTAGAATTGTGCAAAACGAACTAACAATTGTGCCTTTTTTCGCTCAGAATTATGAGATAAACTCACAATTGTAAGTTATAAAGATTTGTTTAGATATAAAGTCGCAATTACAAGAAAAAAAATCTGAATTAGTTGATATAAACTATTTATAAGCAATTGTGAGTTATAAAATCAGAATTGCAACTTTATATCTCACAATACTGACTTTATGACTCATAATTGCAAGTTTACATCTTTACATTTTGAGTGGAATAACTGATATGTTCTCAGAAGTTTCTATCTCACAATTCTGACTTTATATCTCGTCACAATTCTGACTTTGTCAAAAGAACTTGTGTGGTTTATCAACAAAATAAAGATTTGACTACGTATGTAACATCAGATATTTATTGAACAGACAGCTGGGACATCAGTTTATGATCGCAAAATACATTAATTACGGCATTTTAAAAATACATCCCTTAAGAATGGCATTTAACAAGCTTCTGAAATGAATTTTTAAACACAATCAACTCAGCAAGAATTGTTTAAGAATAGAAGAGCAATAAAATAGACTCTTTATAACTGAAGCAGAATTTAAAAACATGAATTTCTTTCAGTATTTTATCATCTGTTCCTTCCCAACAACTGCAAAAGCACAGCAGTGGATAAAGCGGAAATGATCATTTAACTGAAATTTCTATACATGCACACAAAACACACAGTTCTTTGCTTTAATGTGTGTATGTGCCCTCAGATAACCACTTGTCAAATACTTTCTTTGCCCCTAGGTGGACATATTATGCAGCTTCATTCCCAAATAGAAAGAGAGGCATGGATGAAGATGATCTGTACTGACAACTTTGCTGAGAAGGGGCATTTTTTTTTCTTTTTGCAAGAGAAAGGGAGATGAAGGAGACGAGAAAAACCCACTCTGACTCAACCCTCTGAGGTAGAGTAACATTAGCAGGGATGCTCTTTGATTAACAGTGTACAGGATCAAGGCAGAATTTCTATTACACAGTTCTATCATGCAATGTGCAAGTTGTACATTTTGGATCAAAGAGTTTTAGCAATCTAAGGCACCCAGCAAACAATATCAAACTTGTTTTCATAAACATGACGTGACAAGCACCAAATGATGGGTTAATGAAATTGTAATATGCAACTGTGAAACTAGGACGCTAATACAATAAACGTTTATACATGATCTCCTGACATATTGCTTAGATTATATTTCCTATGTGCTAAAAGTAGCAACAACAAGCACATTTGACATTTCTAAGTTAAGTTGAGAAATGACAGGCCCACATATATATGCGTATTTTATTCCACTTTGGATTTCCAAATCTTGAGTTTAGATTAGAAAACAGTTGTGATGACAGTTCAAGGCTATTAAAAGGAAAGCTGTGACTTTTGATTAGTTTCTCTAAAATTGCTAATGCATACAATGTTAGAATAGTACAAACATTAATTTTTCCATCTAATATGCAGTTTAAAAAAAAATAGTATTTTGATTTTGTTTTAGAAATACACAGATTTTCACTTCTCAAATCAAGTGGATTATCTGATGGCACCCATTTAGTGCAGAGCATTCATTAGTGAACAAGTGATTTAACTAATTTCTTTAAATCTGTTCAGAAACAAACTCATCTTGGATGGCCTCAAGATGAGAACTTAATTTAATCTTTTGGGAGAACTACTAAGAGATCATGTTATTGCTGTATTATTTATCAATCACCATTAAACTGCCTCATTAACATTAAGACATTACCAACAAAATTTACCTAAAACAATGTTTAAATGGTTTTTGGTTTAATTTTTAAAAACTGGCTTGGCTTGGTTTTTACATTTAGTTTTTATTTATATAAATTGTATCAAAGATTACAAAAACAAACATTTTCTTCCATTGGAATAACATGATGAGTTGTGCACTTTAAGACGAGGAATGTATATTTTTTCATGTTGACCTTAAGAGATACTCTGTGCATTTGTGGCTAAAGACCTGAAGCTAATAGTTTTTAATCTAAAGTGCAACCGCAAGTACAATATAATCCTATATAATTATATAATCCAGTATAATTTAAAACAATGAGATGTTACAGTTGCTATAATGCAAACAAATAATTATTCAGACAAACATGGTGATGGATTAAAATAATAGTAGGTATAAATACAGAAAAGGGGAACATGTGGATAGATACAATAGAGTTCATTGTGAATGTGAGTTTTGAGTGTTGAAGAAAACAAAAAGTCAATAGATCTTAGTCAGGTGAGACGCCATACTGAACTTTACATGGATGAAAGCAAGGCTATAAAGGAATACACTATAACAAACTTTATAAAGATACTCAATATGTGGACCTTTTCAAAACTGTTTCATATTTGAGGTTTTTTTTTTTTCATGGGTTGTTCAACAGCATTACAAGCCATTGAGCACACTTTACTTCACTCACAGCCTTGTTTTCATAGATTGCTGACGGGATGATATATGTCTGTAGGCCAAAATCTTTTAAGTTTTAATATTTTAAATTATTTTTAATATTTTAATATTTTAAAAACTTGGAGGCTTGTGACTGTCCAATTGACTGCCAAACAATTACCAATGCCAAGGTGCAGAAAAAAGTATGAAAGATATCGTTAGATCTGCCATCAGTGGTTCAACCATAATATTATGAAGCTACTTTTTGTATGGAAAGAATAAAAATAAAAATAATAGCTTAATTGTAATTGTAACTCATAGCTTCATAATGTTACGGTTGAACCACTGATGGCAGATGGAGCATTCTGACAATGTATTTCATATTTTTCTGAACCTTTACAGTGGTAATTGTTTGGCAGTCAATGAACCATGTAAACAAGACTCCTGGTTTCATCCAAGTATCTTAAATTGTCTTCCGAAGACAAACACAATATTCATTTTGGGGTGTTTACACTTAAAAGTGTTGTATAATTTGTCAAGAATATCATTATGAACAAAATTCCATGGGAACCAGCTAAGCTTCAGGTTGGCCTACAAAAAATACGTCATCATGTCAGCACTTTATTCCTATCAGACATTACATATACGGCTCCTCCCTGACTAGAGGTCTATACAAATGAAAGAAAAATTATTTTTTTTAATTAATTTGATAACTCCTGCAAAGATAATAAAGTATTCACTGTTGAAACGGTTACATCACAAAAACTATCTATTCAAATAAAAACCAGAAGAGCCTGACACTTTGGGACTTGTTGGTTTCGAAAGACCTGTATTTCTTTCTATTTACCCTTGAGCTCAGAGAAGAGCTAGCAGTTTCGTCTTTTCTCGAAATCCTCAAAGTCTAGCTCAAATAATACAGGCTTTACCCTGTTTTTATTGCAAGCTGCTATGTCTCCAGTCCTCAAGCAGCACCTGCTGACAGGCCACCCTGCCCCGTCTATCACTACATTACATATATTCGACTGACAGAGGATCTGAGCAGCTTAGAAGCAGCGTTTTTTTTTTTCAACCCCAAGTATAACAGTGGTTGATTCCGTAAGGCGAAAGAGATTCACATGCAATACATCCTCCAGCCCTCTAGATAGAGCTGCGGCGTTTGGAGAGTCTTTGGTAATGTGCTGGGCTGAGCAGGCCCGTGTACACCGAGCTGGTGGCCGAGTGCTCCTGCAAAGCACTGCACACGCAGCCGTTGGAGTGAAGGGCATCAGACGTCTCGCTGTGCTCCATGTAGGTGTCTGAAGTGGACAGGTCATGGGAGATAATCATGGGAATCGAGTAGCGCATCTTCTCCTGGCTTTTGTACCAGAGACAAGAGCACATGGACTGGAAATGCAGCACTTCGGCGTAGACGTTACACAAACCTTTCCCAGAGCCTCCTCCGTGGCCTGCAGCAGATGAAGATGGCGGGTCGGACATGCAGTGGTTGGTTCCAGCGCCTCCGCTCTGCCTGTTTCGTGACAGCAACGTACGCTGTTCAGCGTCGCGGCGTTCATCCTCGGCGTTCATGGTCATGAAGCGCAGAACCACCAGGTTCAGGAAGGCGCCGATGACCGTAAGTCCCGTGAGGATGTACATGAAACTAAACGCGACGTACTGGGGGTTGGTTTGTAATGCATTATCCTTCTGAAGGGCTACATAGTCCCCGAAACCAATGGTGGTGAGGGTTATGAAGCAGTAATAGTATGCATGGAAGAAGCTCCAGTCCTCATAGCGGGAGAAAGCTGCTGCTCCCACGCACAAGGTGCTCATGCAGGATATCAGGCCAATGCACACCATGTTGGCCATTGAGACCTCGGTGTTTCGAAGGCCAAGACACTTTTTGAGACGGTGCAACAGGTACTTGACGAAGGTGTTGATGCGTTCACCCAGACTCTGGAACATCACCAGGGTGAGGGGGATCCCCAGGAGAGCATAGAACATGCAGAACACCTTCCCACCATCAGTGCTGGGGGCTGCATGACCATAACCTAGAAAATATAAAGTTATTTTTAGGGTTTTCAATAATTAATCTCATATGTTGCACCAGTCAACCAGAATAATCGGCAAAACATGCTACTTAAGAAACATGCTACTTAAGAAAGTATGCATGTCACCATACTTGTTTATCTGAAAAACAATGCTACAGTGTTTCGGGCTGGAATGTCATTCTATGTTTTGGTTTGAGAAACCTGCTCCCTGCCAGTTTACTAAATTGTATTTCGGCACCCTGGGTTGCCAGTTTATTTAACTGCGTATTTAATTTCTATCATCATCAAGTACGCTCTTTTTTTATCAAATCTCCAATATTTTGAATTTGGACTGCAGTACCTACTTCAACCATTAGGTGTCAATTCTACATACATCACCTTTAAAGGGTTACTCCACCTCAAAATTTACATTTTGTCATTAATCACTTACCCTCATGTCGTTCCAAACCCATAAAAGCTTTGGACTGATTACACAAGTTCCTGAAGAGGAACAATGGATGGGCGAGATTTCATAGGCGGATGACGTCGTTGACCCGAGGGAGCTGATTGTGAGCGTCCATTTTGGCATAAGCTTTGCTCTCTTTGAGGAAAGAGCCTTTACCGGCGTTCCTCATGGTGCCAGCCCCGCTTTCACCGAGGTGGATGCAGCGGCTGTGCTCGGGAATCACGGTGGGATTTGGTAAACGACAGGAATTAATCTGAGGAATTAAATGTTGTTAAAATCTATGATGAGAAGTGCTTGATAAAAAATTCTCGAGTAAGGAACATGGTCCTCTCTCTTCCTCCAAGGAGGTTGAGTTGGCAGCAGGGGCTGCTGGGCCCCAGCCATGTTCCAGTTCCACAGTCAGGGAGCGTCATTCCTCAAACTCACATTAGGAAAAATCAGAGTGACACTCCCTGGCCAGAGGGTTTTTAGCAGGAGGCAGACGAGTGGAACGTCATTCTTGCTAGTCCTTGCGCCTAAGGACCAGGACTATTGAGGGCCAGGCCCCTCTGGGGTGCACACAGCATTAAACTGTGATGCTCAGGACTTCAGAGGGCAGGCCCCTGCCGCTCCTCGACTTCAGGGCACCAAACTAGCAGCTCTCAGTATACCAGAGTCCAGTCTCGAGAGACGGATTCCCTTAAAAGACTATTTAGCAGTGAACAACTACAAAATAGGTCTTAATGGGTCTTGCATACTTTAGAGAGAGGCTACAAAATCCAGTTTAGAATGCCTCCACCATGATTCGCAGGTGTTCTGCCCATACTGATGGGATCCGATCAGCTCTGGTCTTGGAACTAGAAGTAGATACTCTCTTGAGTAAGGAGGCCATTCATGTGGTCCTCTCATGAAAAAAAGGCCCGGATCTACAGCCGGTACTTCATAGTTCAAAAGAAGGATGGAGGGCTGATGCCATTTTAGAGCTCAGGCTCCTGAACTGCTCGGTGAAGAAACTGAAGTTCAGAATGGTCATCCTCAAACAGGTTTGTGTCTCAAATCAAGTCCGAGGACTGGTTTGTCACAATAGATCTAAAAGACGCGTACTTCTACGTGTCCATCCTTCACACAGGAAGTTCCTGAGGTTTGTGTCCGGGGACGAAGCGTACCGATACCCGGTTCTTTCCTTTGGCCTTGCACTCTCACCCCGCTCTTTTACGAAGTGAATGCATGCTGCGCTGGCTCCTCTGTGACTCCAGGGCATCCGCATTCTCAATTACTTTGACGACTGGCTGTTTCTAGCACAATCGGTGAGCGAATTGACCAGACATCGAGATGTCGTCCTCGCTCAATAAAAATGGTTGGGGTTGAGACTGAACGCTTTCAAAGAAGTGTGCTTTCTCCAGTAGAGAACCACTTATCTTGGTGTGGTGTGGGATTTGACCACAATGCAGGCTTGTATGATGGGCCTTCTAGAAGGCTTTCCATGGGAGAGTCCAGTCAGGAGGGATCTCCTCTCACAGGCAGGAAGCACCATTGTGCACCCTCGCTCGGAGTTGTGAAGGCTGCGAGTGTGGCCCCTGAGGGGCACAACTCATAGCCTCCGGTCTCTCAACTGAGGTTGTTGAGACCATCCTCCAATTCAGAGCTCCCTCAACGAGGACACTGTTGCCCTGAAGTGGAAACGTTTCACTTCTTGGTGTAGAGAATGCCAGCAGGATCCAGTTAACTGCCCAGTTCTGGAGTTCCTGCAGGTCAGATTCTTCGCTGGGGTCACCCACGACACCAAGAAGGTTCACGTGGGGGCAATATCGGCTTACAACGCCTCTCTCGGTGGACACACAGTTGGTAGAGACCCCCTGGTTACACGTTTCCTCTGCAATGCGCTGAGGCCTCCAGTATCATCCCAAGTCCTTACGTGGGATCTGGCCGTGGTGTTAGAGGCCCTCTCTGGGCCACCTTTTGAGCCCATAAGGGAGATCTCAGATTGCAGTGGCTACTTCATCCGTACTCTGAGGATTGTACACCACAGCTGATAGTACTGCAGGACGTGCTCCTCCCTTCAGGAAGCTAGGAAGCGAGATGGTCTACCCCCCCCATACGTTTGTCCAGTTCTATGGACTAGACTTTGAGCCACGTATGTAACCCTAGTTCCTTGAAGGAATGAGTCGCAGCATCTCGTAACCACACTTCCGGCATCCCTGCCTGCGCTTGCTTCATGACATTGAAGCTAAAGCTGGCTGCACTCCACGTGGTTTTTAATGCTTCCTGGCCAATGACGTCATCCGCCTACGACGTCTCACCCATCCATTGGATGATTAAACATACTATTCAGAGCTGTCCACTGAAGAGGAATTGTTGAATAAAATAGTTTTCTTATTTTTCTCCGTACAACAAGTACAAGTATTCTCATTGCTTTATTACATCACGGTTAAACTATTGATGGCAGATAGACTATTCTGACAATGTCTTTCATACTTTTCTGGACCTTAACAGCATTCATTACTTGGCAGTTAACAGACAGTCACAAGCCTCCCAACTTTACATCTATTGGACAAATTTCAGAAGTGTATACCAGCTGAAGCATTTAATCTTTACACAAATAATGCAATTTGACATACTTAACAGAAACAATAATCCTGATTTTTAAAGGAATAGTATACCCAAAAATGTTTTATAAATAAGTTATAAAGTCCATCCCCTGTTGTCCTCTTATATCAAAATCTACTTACATATTTGTTTTGAAATTATTTGGACTGTTTTTCGTGGTAAACTATGCCTGTTCTGTGCACATATTGCTCCTGATTCAGACAAGGAAATTAATTTACACTGGAAAAATACAGTACTATGAATAAGTTAAAAACATCTTATTGATTTATTGCAAACACGCTACCTTTTGACATTCATTGATGTACTGGAATTACTCAACATAGTCTCATAAAAATATGTACCTCTATGAACTTTTTGTGCAAAACTGTTTTTATACCCTACTGCACGTTAAGTCCTAGTTTCAAATAGAAATGTCCTCTATAAGTGTCGGTGAAACACAGGTTTTACGTGAACCCTGGTACATATTTATTACATTGATATAGGTATGTATTGTTGCAGTTCAGAATTGAAATATCTGTGGACTGTTGCTAAAAGTTAATGCTCTATAATGTTGGAAATATTCCCTACACCAAATCCAACCCTAAACCTACCCGTGTTAACAAATGCAAAACTTATAAGTGCCATTTCAACTTCCTTGTACACAGATTTGAACTGTTTTAATGAACCGTAGTTACATGGGTTTAAATCAGAGGTCAAGTACATCTCTGTACTTGATATGTACATCTCTGTTTCCGTGGTATGTACACTACCGTTCAAAAATTTTGGGTCAGTAAGATTTTAATGGTTTTTAAAGATGTTTCTTATGCTTATCGGGGCTGCATTTATTAGATTAAAATCCAGAAAAAAACTGTTATATTTATATTGTGAAATACTGTATTATTTCAATTTAAAATAACTGTTTTCTGTGTGAATATATTTTAAAATGTAATTTATTCCTGTGATACAAAGCATCATTACTTCAGTCTTCATTGTCACTTTCAGAAATCATTCTAATATTTTTATGATTTTTTATTATCAGTGTTGGAAACAGTTGAGCTGTTTAATAGTTTCCTGATCATTAAAACGTTAAAAAGAGAAGCATTTATTTAAAATGGATAATAATGTTCAAAACTGCTGTTACAATAGTTACAAAACTGTTACACTACTGTTCAAAGGTTATATATATATATATATATACATTGATATTCTTTCTTCTTTGAAAGAAATTAATACTTTTATTAACTAAGGATCTATTAAATGAACAAAAAAGTCATAGCATAGATTTTCATTTAAGCAATGTTTTATATTTGGTAAAAAAACATTATGCTGTTTTTTACTTGCTATTCATCAAAGAATCCAGAGGGGAAAAAAGAAAGAAAAAGGTTCCAAAAAATATATTTGGCTGCACAACTGTTTCCAGCATTGACAATTCTAGTAATAAATCAGCATATTAGAATGATTTCTGAAAGCGACAATGAAGACTGGAGTAATGATGCTTTGTATCGCAGGAATAAATTACATTTTAAAATATATTCACATAGAAAACTGTTATTTTAAATTGAAATAATATTTCTTAATATTACAGTTTTTTCTGGATTTTTAATCTAATAAATGCATCCTTGATGAGCAGAACATACATCTTTAAAAACCATGAAGTATCTTACTAACCCCAAATTTTTAAACAGTATACTTGTTAGTACGTATTTCATGTCTTGCTAAAAATTGGTATGTTTATGCCAAGAGACCAGGTAGGGATTACTTATGAATTATTGTGATGTTTTTATCAGCTGTTTGGACGCTTATTTTGATGTTACCCATTCACAATTCATAATGGTGAGCAAGTGATGTATAGTACATTTTCCTAATTCCATTTAAATAAAGAAACAGATGAATACGTTTTTGTGAACTATATCTTTAAATATGCATGGATAACAGAAATCCAGCATTCATATTCAAAATCCTATTTGTTAAAATAGTAATGTTTATGATGAATGGGCGCCATAAATACGACAAAATCCCTACTATCCCTGCACCTGTTAATTTTTTTTTAAATTCAGATGCATCTCGCTTGATCATCTGTAATTGTTTTGGTATTGCACTTTGATGGAGTCCAGTTGCTCTTTTTATAGAAGCAGCATGAATTATTTCTTTGAAAGTGGCTCAGTCGAGCCATCTGTATGTACAGGCTGCTGTTTAGAGCTCATTTTCATGTCTCTGCTTTTCTCCATCCATTCAGCTTACATCTCCTAAAATAACTCTTTTTTTTTCTGAATTATTATCATAAAATGGGCTGCAGTCACTGCAAATCCATTCAGTAGTTGAACACATATTATAAAGGGGTTGGGGATTAAATACTTAGAGAAGGTGTGAGAGTGTAGGGGGAAGGGATGGTGCGAAACAAGGATTAAAGATGTTTGCCATCGGTTAAATTACAATATAACCCATATTTAAGGACAAACAAAAGAAGTAGTAATAATAAATATAAGGGACAAAATGTGATATATACATACTGTACCTAAGTATGTGTGTGTGGTGTTTGCATGTGTTTGTTAAATGCAGATCAAAGGCT
The DNA here is from genome assembly GCA_032353835.1 of Enteromius viviparus. NCBI lineage: Eukaryota > Metazoa > Chordata > Actinopteri > Cypriniformes > Cyprinidae > Enteromius > Enteromius viviparus. The sequence goes on along the minus strand of JAUCNO010000386.1, from coordinate 12,113,760 downwards.
GATCTGGGATGCATCCACCTTTATTAGAATTACATAACTGTCAGCTCACCAGTCCTACGTTGAGGATTAATGAAATTATTAATAATTAGATTATCCTATGGCACATATAAAACTGCTTTATAGGACCCTCTAAAGATGCTTTGAAATATATGAAGAAATAATGCCCCATATGTTTATTTGTGTGTATGATTATTTATATTTGTGTGTGTACACGTGCTGAGCTGTTATGTTTAGGCTATATGTAGCTGTAGCTGTGTTTTGGGGCTTGACAGACTCTGGTCAGATGTCCTGCTGCTGTCACTTTTAATCTTTCACATCTTCTTGAAAATCGAGATGGCAAACCAGTGCTGCAGAGTGGTGTGATTATATAATGCCATTTGATTTTCTCTTTTACATAAGACAGCATTTGGTTACTTAATAAAAAATATCAGATTCTCTTTCTTTAAAATTCTCAGCTTCTCAGTCATATACGCCTCTGTTCATAAGCTGACGTTCCTTTTCTTAAACAACTTTAAACAATAATTGTTGAAAATCAGCTTTGCTATATAAGATCATATAGCAGTCTTTCATGATGACTGAGGGTGACTGTCCTTGCAAAGCAATGATGCTGTCACTACTGGGCGACCTGCCATGTGTCACACTGGATGAAAATGTATCCACATATACAGTATACTTAAGCATAATTGTACAGAAAGTCACGCCAACAACATCCCAAGGCCATGCACTTAAACAAATCTTTCACATATCAATTATCCCATTTAAACAAGCAACAAGTCGCAATAGAGAGCATTTTCAAATAATTAGTCATTTTTATTGATTTTAAGTGTAGGCCTACAGTATGTAAATATTGTGCATTCTGTGAGCTCTGTTGAACATCTGTTGGACAACGACATAATTTGGATGAAATATAGATGGATTAGACTGTAGGTAAAATTGTAAAATCTTTATCTTGCCATTTAGACACACTGGATTTTGTACATAATATCAGGAAATAATGATTTTTCTGTTAGTTTTAGGGCAGGATATGCAGTGCATTGCGTGCTGTAATCTCTGTATAACTTCCTTTATAAGTGTATCTTTGCACCAAGGCTGTCATAAAATGGTCTATCCAGCTGGTAAATATGCTTAAGGTAAAGTGGCATTTAAAATAAATCACATGCTGCAAATACAAGGCCTTGATAGCACCTTTTGGGACCTCCGCTGGGAGACTAAAACTGATCAAAAGATTCTGGATGTGGAAAGTTGCCTGAAATGTATAAAGTGCAAAAAGCCACAGATTCCAACTGATGTATGACCTGCTGCTCTGCTGGCCAGGGGGGTATTTGTTTTTTCAGTTCACATTCTTTCCATTCAAAACACTTGTTCCCCACAGAGGAGGGCAGAAGAGGTGCTTGTGTCCTGCTGTACTGTCGCCGGACCCTGGAACTCTATCGATCCCACATCTTTCACTTCGACATTCTGAGCATAAATTTAAAAAGGTCTAAGGATCACATTATTCTGGTGTTTTGGAATTAAAATTCCCACAAAATCTTTGCTGAACAGCTTATATTTACAAATGTTCACTATTGTGCTATAGATATTGTTTATGTGTAAAAATGTATTTTGAAAACAAACAGCTGCATATTTCAATAATAGTGGGTTGCATTATGAAAGCCCTGTATAATGAGGCTGATTTTGGGTTCACCAAAAATCCTATCTTTAAAAAAAAAATTGGTGCCCAACATGAAACAATGCAGATGATCTACTGACCAAAGTGTTTTTAAAGGGTTATTTCATCCAAAATTAATCACTTACCCTCATGTCGTCCCAAAACCATATAAGTTTTATTAGTCTTCGCAACACAATTTAAGTAGTTTTAAAGGTAAGCGCCCTCTAGCGGGTGTAAAAATAATGAAAATGCCGTATTGCGTCTGTCATCATAAAATGACGTATGACTGTCATTAACAATCAAAATGCGTGTTTTGTTTAAATGCAGTGTGTGGATTTTTCACACTGATCTCACTGTGTTTAAAACATATTTTAGTAGGTGTATTTTGTGCAAATTGCCGCCTTTAAAGCTACCCGTTACAAAAAAAATGCAAAATCATATTTTATAGGGTTTCACTAGCACATGCGTTTCCTGGGTTCGAATCCACGATCACATCTCGTCTTATACTGCATCACTCTATAACCTAACCTTAACCAACCCTGAGTCACATGAGAGATAAAATGGTACAAAACATTAATATGCAAATATCCTGTTGCCGATAGGGGCATCAGATGCGCTCTGATGGGTTGTATTTCACCGCTTTGTACAAACGACCTATACGGGTGTATTGGTTGAAGGACATGTTGAAACTATGTTACAGCAAACAATGATTTGTGTTGCATATAGTAAGCACAATACAATAGCACAATTCTATTGTAATTGTATTTATCTTATTGGAAAGAACATGCTTCTACCTAATGTGATGGGCGGTTACTCATCAGCGTTGCCCTAGTAACCGACAAGGAAGCGCCTGCAAGACTCATCAACGGCTCATCACGCCCAGCTGCAAACCCTTAACCAGGGACCTGATAAGCCCTGAGAGGTGCTCACAATGGGGGAAGCGAGAACCGAGGAGGCGTCGGGCAACATGCAGGAACAGCGGAGCTTCATCAAAGCTCCAATTGCCACTGCCAAGCCAAATAAACTCTCTCTCACTTCCTTCTTAGAAGCTGCCACTAAGCCCTGCATCCTGCCTCTCCTGGCGAAATGGATCCGGTCTCAACTGCCCGGCCCCGCATTTCTCCGAGACAGAGCCCAGGGCCGCGCTGCTTCAGAGGAGAGTACCTTAAAGGGGTCATTCGGCGCCCTGACAGTGACTTTGTTTTTGAATTGTTTATGAAATAAATTCACCCTTCGGGGATATTTTTGTCACTCCTTAACCCAGTTGTCCTGTGTTCCTTGCCATCCGTGACACTAATTAAATAAAAAAAAGTACCTTTACATATAATTCGCTTCCATTTCCAGCTGAAATCAACACTGACAGTTTTCCATTCATACTAATTATGATTACAGGGGCAAATTATTTTTTACATGGTTCCTTGCACAATACCACTTTTACCATAGTGTATGATTTGTAAACTGACACCGATTTTGATGTTTGCATGACATAATGTATGACAGCTCTATATGTACTGCTTAGTAAACTTGCTCGGTGGCTCACCTCATACGGCACTGATCTTGTGAGAACTCGAGTCTAGCAAAATACAAATCATGATAAAAGACCTAAAAGACTAAAATGGCATTAGCAAATGCATTTTTTTTATTTTACATTTGCTTATGTTAATGCTATCATTTTGGTTTCATGTACAGGTTTTTACTATAGGTAGTATATTCAAATGCGCCACTGACTGGACATTTCATTAATGTACAACAACCGATATAATAGAAAAGAAAATTGCCCAATTCACATTAGTCTCTTTTGGTGAAAATTTAACACACTTTAAATGCCACTAGCTGGACGATTCACTGACACAAAACATCCAAGAAGCAACATTATATCAATTTGCAGAAATGTTGCCATAGGCATAATCTTTCAGTTCGTCTTGCATTGTAGAAATTGTTTTACACATTGGCTAAAAGCACATAACCAAAGCCGAGCTAACTAGCTCAGCATTCTGCTAGGATAATATAGTATGCCTGTTTAGCTGGCATGCTATATGAAATTGAGTGTATAAACTTTGGTATAGTTATATTATATTGAATATTTTTCTGGCTTAACAGCTAAACCAGTATGCTATTAGCATACTAATGACAGCAAAGTAGCTAAAACATATACAAACCTGTATAATACACAATTCTATAAAAGTCAGCCTATTAACAATTCATTATCAATAATAATAATCCTCTCTTTCCATTTCTACTTTAAGTTAGTAACTAAATGTGGTAAAAAAAATTGTTGGTACATTTTGTTTAATTGCTTTTTTACATAATATTCAAATGAAGACATTTTAAAGCTTCAAAAACTTTTCAATGATCTTTTGAGCTGTATAGGGTATGTGTGTGAGGCATTTGCCATAAAACCTTTCCATCTTTCCATCAATTGATCTGGTCACCATGCTAACCAAACCTGCCTGGTGGCAAGAAGGATGTAACCAAATTTCCGAGATAGTATTGATTGAAGCCTTGTCTGGAAACTCAGGGAAACACATCTTTCTCAATATGTGTGCTAGTTATGGTCATACTAGGGATTGATAATTAGAGAAGGAACTTCCACTAGACTAATGGATCAGGTTAGCTGAGTGTACTAAGCTGATACCTCAGACCGCAGATAGTAAACAGTTCCTTGTTTACAGAGTGCCCTGCATTGACGATAAGGTGCTGGCAGGGCAGTTGCTTAACTGATGATTAGATTACTCACGGCAAGTGTACACAGTAACCTGATCTATAGCAGACACATGAAACAGACCTGGCCATGGATGTGCCTGATAAGAGGCATACATGACAATGGAAAAATTAATTAATTCTAAAATGGGGTTGAGATTTTTTTAATATGATTTACAGTCCATTACATAAAGATCTATAGAACCCTTATGAGTACTTGTTCAATATAAAACACATTTAATATAAAAAGTACAAAATGTAAGGCAGTCTCTCAGAACGAGGCTATAAATAATCAACTATAAAATTATACAAGAAAAATAAATAAATGTTTAATGCCATTGTAGATGAGGTACAGCAGGTCACGCTCCAGGACAGGGCTGTCACTACTCGACATGTCATGTCAACTCTATATATCCTATTGCCGAGACAATGAAGCAAAGAGAGATGGACAGATGAAGAATGGTCACTGAACATGGTCTGTTGGTCTTTGGATGAATTAAAAGACCTCGTACAACCCTGTTCTGTTGGCTAAGTGTCTGATTCTTCAAGAGCCGTCCAGTATCACACATAGTACGCTGCCAAGCCAATAAAAAAAAAAAGCCCACAGATGTCTCAGCATCTCTAGGAAGTCTGACTTTTCCTGAAGGTTGTGCAAGTACACATAAGCTATCTGTGTCCCTGCTGGACAATCCAGTTTGAGCTGGCCACTGTGTTTTGGATAAAGTATAAGGACATGTTCTGGCTGGTCTTTAAGATGCTAGTTTGCTTGAGCAGCAACCTAAAAAAAATCACTGCAGCCCCATTAAGCTAGATTGTAGATGATTTCTGCAATGTCCAACCAGCCTGGAGCAACTAAGGACCATATGTGGTACCAGGCGAAATGTCTTGACTGGACTGGTTAATTGCCACTCTAGACCAGCTGATGACCAGTTTAGAGCAACTAACAGGCAGTTTGACCCAGCTAATGACCAGCTAGAAATCAGTTAGCATGGTCCAAACAGAGCTACCATCTTAAACTGGGTTTTCTACCAGGGTGTATTATTTAAAAGATGTACAAGGCTGTATATTAATCAGAAAATCAATTACTTTTCATTTGGATTAATTCTGCATTCGAAATAACAAAATATGCATGCGATATATTTTATTACTACATGCCTACATTAAAAGTCTAAAAATCGCGTATTTAATAATCAAATACACGCAGACGCAGATTCGTGAAGAACATACGGGCGACCAAGAACTCATTTATTTGGACAGTCCTGTATGAGGAACTTGAAATGAAAAGTTTTACGAAAAACAAGTTTCCGGACAGGGGATTTGAGTGTGTGACATACCTATGGTGGTAATGACCGTGATGGCGAAGTAAAAGGAGCCAGCGAACCTCCACTGGACCCCAGCCTTGTGAGGCTTCAGCTGCAGCACGACCCGCTCCAGCTCGTCAAAATTGACTTTGCTCAAGTTGTACTTGTCCATTAGCTCTCGCTTCCGATCGTCCAGGATTTTCTTTTGGGTGATCTCCATCTTGGACTCTAAAGCGTCAAAAACAGCCGCTCCGACGAGCAAATAAGTGAAAGTGCAGATGATTAAGACGAGGGTCCTGATGTTTTGTCTCTTCATGGTCAGAGCGAATGAAGCGAGCCGCAAACTTTGAGAACTGAGGACTGTTTCATTGCGACGGGGCTCACTGAGCTGTTCCTTCAGCACCACGGGTGCACATGTGCCTGTTGAGTCAACACATCTCAGCCGAGCTTCATCTTCACTACCTCCCATTGGTACAAAACAGACAGATTTTAAAGGGGCCTCTGAAGATGGAGCTACAATAAGCCGAACGTTTTCAATAGGCTGGGTTCAGAAAACATTGGAAAAAGTGGGGCATATAAAATTAATCAAACGTAACAATGGCTCATGAATACATTTGCATGACATCATCATGGTCAGTGTAGGGGGTAACGCAATACAAGTGACGTGAGTTACGTAATAGTATTACTTTTTTCCAAGTAACTAGTCATTTTAGAGTAAAATAACTGAGTTACTTTTTCAAAAAAAGTAATGCCAGTTACTTTGTTTTCTTATTTACTGACTGACAAGTCCATGTTGGGAGAAAGAATACAGTGTGGCTCTAGACTAAATATAAATGTGCATTAATTCATCTCACTCTCAAAAAAAAAAAAAACTGATTTAGTATTCATCAAAATGAATTCAAATAAACTCGGAATATGAAAACTTAAATTACATAAATGTATCTAATTCCATTTTATTAATCAATGTCTTTGCTGCTGACCTTTGATGATCTGGTTCAACCATACTTGGAAGCAATAATGACTTCAAAACTATCATGCTTCATTTTTTTTATTGCTGAAGAGTATTGAACTTTCTTCTCCTGTATTTTACTTTACAGATCTAAATTGACTTTTTCTTCAGCCTGAGGTTTATTCATTATACTTGTGTGAAAGGGCTTTTACATTTGCTATAAATAGAACTTCTTATATTAAAAACAAACACTCAAGCTTTGCCCATATTTAAAAAGTAAGGCAAAAGTAACGTATGCATTACTTTCCATAATTAGTTACTTTTTATAGGGATTAACACAACATTGTAATGCATTACTTTTAAAAGGCAACTTTCCCCAAGGCTGATCATAGTGGAGATGATCAAGCTTCAACAGCTTACTGACGTAGATTAAAAAAACACCAATGCATGAAAAGTTTATTCTATATCTGGCGATGAATACCTGTATGAATTTTATCCTCCTGCTAAACACAAGGAATGACATTTTGAAGAGTGTGGATAACCACTTGCCATCAACTGTCTGTTTACCAACATTCTGCAAAATATGTATTTACAGTATGTTGGAACTCGAGAAAAAACGTTTACAGATTCTGGACCGATCAGTCTGGATATTTTGTGATATCCAGATTGTGTCTGTTCTATTGCAGAAGACAGAAAGTGGTTTTGGTTTCTATAGTTACAGCTTTCTGGTTGTGAACTGGTCCAAGCTGATCTAGATAATGGATTAGCTGGAATACCAGGATGAGAGGCTGAAATCAAGCTGCTAGACCGTAATTGAGCTGGTTAAAGCAGTTAGTCCACCTTTCACCAGTAGCATACCTGTCACTATGTTAAAAACCCCCAGCATATCCAGCATAGACGAGACAGATTTCCAAAAGGTTCACGAACGTCTTTGTAGAAATTCACATATTTTTAAAAACACTTACTTTAATTAGGCTATGATCTATTAAAACAAACAAACAAACAAAAAACAACAAAAACAGAAATGTCCATATCACATAAATAAATAAAATATATATACATCAATACTTTTGCACACCTCATCCTATCGTTATAAAATTACAACACTTTAGAAAAAATTCCGTTGATGTTGATCAATAATTGAGCTTAATGTAATGACCTCTCTGTGTATTGTTCATTCTAATTAGATTCCCTCCGTTTCCTGAAGGATGCGGTAAGTGAGACTAAATGAATTAGGAACATGATACTGTCAGCTCAGATAATCAGCCTCGCTGACTCTGCCCAGATTCACACAAAAGATATCACAGATCAACTCCAAAATACAGCCATCCTCATCAGGATGAAAATAAAGGCTAATAAAACTGGTAAAAGGTCAAAGGATGTTTTATTTATCATTTTGTTGTTTATATTGGCAAAAAAAAAAAAAAAAAATTTTTCCTATGGTGTATCTTACAGGGGGCACCTGATTTGTAGTGACTATCGTCGTCTTGACTACAGAGACCGTCTCTGCATTTGATAAATAAATAGTTTAATTCTGGTCATTATACATTACCGTCACTCTGTTCTCCTACTTGATAATGTTCAGTGCTTTGCTACAATCTGTTTTGTTAAAAGCGCTATAGAAATAAATAGTGATTGATAGTGATGTCATAGTTACTAACAGAATGTTAAATGCAGGTTGTGGTGCTGAATCAAACCACTATTACCTTCAGATCGTGCTCATTTAATTACTGAATGTCAGATAAATAATTGTGTACAAGCGTCCACTGATCACGAGATGGCGTAGTTGTGCAATATATCCATAACTTGCAATAAACTAGATACAAGCCTCTTTTACGCATATTGAGGCCACCATAAGGAAATGCATCAGTTCATGTGGAATGTATTCAATAATAAATAAATGCTTGAACCTTGATGTTGCAGCATATTTTGCATGTTACACAGTGACTGTGGCAAATTTCTGTTCAAAACAATTCCAAACCAGTATGCTATTATAATTCACCTTAGAGTGAATCTACCACGCTTTGTGCGCTTGGTGACATATTTAAACCCCCCCCCCCCCCCCCCCCCCAATCAGTTCGAAAACACAGATGGTCTAATTTACCACATGTGCTCTTCTAGAGCGTCAGTCAAAAAAAAGCGTGTTACCTTTAACGCTTAACCAGTAACCACAAATTTGTAATTAACCCTTACTACCATAAGAATATATTGAAACATACCACCAAGTTAAGTTAATATGCGCCCTTCAGGAACAGGGTCTCTTTGAGGTACTGCCCCAGGTGTTGTAGCAAGGTACAATTGCACTTTTTTCTGAAAGTGTGCACATAATGTTGCAAACGTAAGTGAAATTAGAGAGAAAAGATTAAGTTGCGGACACGTATGATACAAGCAACATCACACAATCGACAGACTGCGAAGTAAGTTTCAGTTCAAGCAGTCTTCGCCCCAGTACACTGGCCATTACTCGGGTTGAAATGTAATAACACAGAAGCAGGGCATGTGCTGCCGCTCATGTTACCTTTGGTTGACTACACTGCAGCTAGCTGGGCGGTCCTTTACTGCAGGAGCTACAAAGTCACAAGAGAACAAAGTTTGAAATGAGTCCCTGCAAAACAAACCTGTGCAACGCACACTGAGCGAGCGACCAATAATGGATTCAGCCAAGCGGGATGAGCATATGAGCGAGCACGCCGCCAACCTACTGGGAACAGGACAGCGGTCCAAAAGGACACAAAGCGCCACCAAAACAAAGTCAAGATACTTGAAAATCCTCTGTGCGGTAAGCGAAGACCCGGGGGGAAACAGCAGGCTTCTTGAACTAGGTTAAACAAGCAAACCATGACATTTGGACAATTGAAACTTTAATCTTATTACTTTTGTAAGGATTAATAATTCAGTTTGTTACGTTTATTTATCTCAATAGAGTAGATTTCCATATAGACCAGTGTATAATACAGAATGCATGAAAAATTAAGTTAGATATTGAGATCATGGGACCAGTCATATGGGTCATCATTTACTGATATTTATACAACTTCTAAGCACTGAATAAATAAATTTGTTATTGATTTATGGTTTGTTAAGATCAATATTTGGCCCAAGATAAAACCATTTAGAAATTTGGAATCTTGAAAAATCTAAATATTGAGCAAATATAGTTGTCCAAATTTAGTCCTAAGCAATGCTACTAATGGAAATTTACGTTTTAATATTTACAGTAATTTACAATATCTTCATGGAGCATGATCTTTACTTAATAACCTAAAGATTTTTAGCAGAAAACAAAACTAGAAAACTTGACCCATACAGTGTATTTTTGACTATTGCTACAAATATAAGTTTTGTGTTCCAGAGTCACATATGCAAAGTTTAGTGTCTATTTTTTAAGTTTCTTTTTTCTTTGTTTTTGCAATCTGTTTCTGCTGTGAGAAGCAGGCTGTTTTATCAGAGATTTAGCTCGTACTTATTCTCCCTACCAGTAAAAGTCTGGAAAAAAATGTGATATGCAGGCCAGGAAAAGTCTTGGAAATAAGCCTTTAAAGGTCATGGCAGTGTGTACTGTAATTGTGAACAACTGGAAAAGTCCTGGAAATTACTTTATCAAACAATGCTGGAACCGTGTTTTTCAGTAAAACACTACTGCAGTGTTTGTATGTACGCTGGAAAGCAAAGCTGTGAAAACAAGTAGGCACTGGCTGCACTGGAGCTTCAGAGGAAACATCGGTCATTACTTCCAGAAGCCAGCATACAGTCTCTCTTTGTGTTATGTAGTTCTACAGTGTCTCTTTAAAATCGAGCTAGTCAAGAACACTAAACCATTGTTTTGATATTTCATGAACAAATGCAAATTTGTGGCTGGTGTGTGTAATTTTTAATCCTTATAGTTTATTTTCTCTAAATAATGCTAGCGCTTAAATGCCTCTTTCGCTCATTTAAAGGAGTAAGTTCACCCAACAATGACACTTCTGTCATCATTTACTCTCCCTCAAGTTCTTGTGAACCTGTATGAGTTGCTTTCTTCTGCTGAACACAAAAAAGTAGGGATCAGAAACCCTTTGGTTACCCGCATTCCTCAAAATATTTACAAATGTGATCAAGAGTTTGAGGCTGAGTAATTGATGGCAGAACTTCCACTTTTTTAGTGAACTATCACTTTAAGCAAATAGCTGCAGTCGCAAGCAGACTGATGGCTTGTTATTGCATTTCTGTATTAATCGTAATGTACAAAAATCATTTAGAAGGAAAAATTATTTAAAAATTCTAAAAGAAAACGCCCGATTTTGATTTAGTATGACAAAGCTGCATGTTGTCTAATCTCTTCCTGTCTGATCTCATATTTCAGCAACCCTTTCTTTAAACCGAACAATTCATTTAGCTTAGAGGGAATGAAAAGTGTGAGGTCTATTCCCACAGTGTTTTTAAAGATACACCACCATTCAAATGTTTATTTGTTTTAAAAGCCTTTATTCAGTCTAATCAAATTACATGCCATGGTTTCACCAAACATTATGAGCAGCACAACTGTTTCCAACATTATTGAAAATGTATATTTTTTGTTCAGCATATTAGAATGCTTTCTGAAGGATCATGTGACACTGAAGACTGGAGTAATGATGCTAAATATTCAGCATTTCTTCAGAAATAAATTACATTATAAAATATATTCAAATAAAAAAAGGTTGTTTCAAATCACAATAATATTTAGCATTTTTAACTGTATTTTTGGCCAAATAAATCTTAATGAACATAAGAGATCTTCGATTGTAGTGTGCAGTATGTGTCCACAGTAAATGAACTTGAGGAATTGAGAATTGACCTATTAGGCTAATTTCTCCTCAGAATTTAGTATTTAGCAACATGTATGTCAAATAAACTTTTATTATTACAGTATTTCATGAAGTCATAGAAAATTATATTAATGCAAATGATTCTTTTCTCTCTCTATAGGTCCTTCTGCTTGGCCTGCTGGCTTTAATTCTCACAGTCATATTTTTACTTAAACTCCGTTGCAGTGATAAAGGTATCTCAGTTTTCTACTTTTTTCCTGGTAATGGTTTTAAAGCTGACCTTTTATAATAAATCTCACATAATGGTTCATATATACACTCACCTAAAGGATTGTTAGGATCACCATACTAATATGTTGTTTGACCCCCTTTCGCCTTCAGAACTTCCTTAATTCTATGTGGCTTTGATTCAACAAGGTGCTGAAAGCATTCTTTAGAACTGTTGGCCCATATTGATAGGATAGCATTTTGCAGTTGATGGAGATTTGTGGGATATACATCCAGGGCACGAAGCTCCCGTTCCACCACATCCCAAAGATGCTCTATTGGGTTGAGATCTGGTGATTGTGGGGGCCATTTTAGACAGTGAACTCATTATCCTGTTTAAGAAACCAATTTGAAATGATTCAAGCTTTGTGACATAGTGCATTATCCTGCTGGAAGTGGCCATCAGAGGATGGGAACATGGTGGTCATAAAGGGACGGATATGGTCAGAAACAATGCTCAGGTAGCCCATGGCATTTAAACGATGCCTAAGAAAACATCCCTCACACCATTACACCAGCAGCCTGCACACTGGTAACAAGGCATAATGGATACATGTTCTCCTGTTTACGCCAAATTCTGACTCTAGCATTTGAATGTCTCAACAGAAATCGAGACTCATCAGACCAGGCAACATTTTTCCAGTCTCCAACTGTCCAATTTTGGTGAGCTTGTGCAAACTGTAGCTTCTTTTTCCTATTTGTAGTGGAGATGAGTGGTACCCGGTGGGGACTTCTGCTGTTGTAGCCCTTTAGCCTCAAGGTTGCGCATGTTGTGTCTTCACAAATGCTTTGCTGCATACCTCGGTTGTAACGAGTGGTTGTTTCAGTCAAAGTTGCTCTTCTATCGGCTTGAATCAGTGAGCCCATTCTCCTCTGACCTAGCAACAACAAGGCTTTTTCACCAACAGGACTGCCGCATACCGGATGTTTTTCCCTTTTCACACCATTCTTTGTAAACCCTAGATGTGCGTGAAAATTCCAGTAACTGAGCAGATTGTGAAATACTCAGACCGGCCCCGTCTGGCACCAACAACCATGCCACGCTCAAAATTGCTTAAATCACCTTTCTTTCCCATTCTGACATTCAGTTTGGAGTTCAGGAGATTTCCTTGACCAGGACCACACCCCTAAATTAATGAGAAATTAAACAGGTGTTCCTAATAATCCTTTAGGTGAGAGTATTACATAAACAGTATTTAGTATCACCCTGTAATCCACGGTGTAATGATTTTTGCTTGAGTTGTAAATGAAGCCCTGTGTCGTCACGTTCACGTATCTTTCTGTTTACATGCCCTTTATTTTATGTTTTCCAGATATTAATAGCTGTAGAAACCGCTGCTTGTCCAAAAGTCGGGACTCTAATGCAGAGTGCCACTGTGACGCTGCTTGTGTGAATGAGGGCACCTGCTGTCTGGACTATGAGGAAATGTGTGTGGAACCAAGTAAGCAACGTTTTATGCAGCCTGTGTGACCAATTCTGCTCAGATTTAATGTGAAGTTTCTGGTTTCATAACCACTTTTGACATCAATGTGTTACTGAATGCTGATAAAGCAGAAGAAAGTTAAAAAAGTCATGTGTTCACGCCCATGTTTTTTAATGTTTCAACAATATGAAAGCGAGTAGTGATCAGTGAAGTTTTAGCTTATTCCTCACACACAGCTACTGTATCACTTGGCCTCGGAAGACTTTAAATATAGTCAATAAGTGACAAGGATGACTTTTGTTATTTTTTGGAACTTAGCAACCTCTTCTACACTTCCCCATTTATGTTCCACAGAAGAATGAAACTCACAACTCATGTCTTTCCAAACAACTTATGAAATTTGTATTGAAATCTGAACTAGAGCTTTCTGACCTTGCATAGACAGCAATGCAACTGACACGTTCAAGGCCCAGAAACGTAGCAAAGACATCATTAAAATAGTTAATGTGACATCACTGTTTTGCCCATATTGTTATGAAGCTACAAGAATACTTTTTGTGCGCAAAGAAAACAAAAATAACTACTTTATTTCTTTGTTTTTGTGTCAGTCTTCACCACACCTTCTTGTGTGTGGTACTATTTTAATAATGTCCTTACTAGCTTTCTGGGCCTTAAACATGTCAGTTGCATTGTAGTCTATGCAGGGTCAGAAAGCTCTTGAATTATCAAAAATAAGGTATTTCCGGTTTGGAATGGGTGATTAATGACAGAATTGTGATTTTTGGGTAAACTATCCATTTAATACTAGGTGTGAACTGTACTTTGGGTCATGGTAGTATCGAGCTGTGCTTTGGTAGTCAGCAAACTAGCCGTGTTTGTGAACATGTCTGAGATAGAAACAGAAAAACAAAATGAAGTTATATTTATAGTATGCGTACAGACACTGATGATTTATTCGGGGGTGTAACAGCCCAAAAAAGGCCTGCAAACACTGGAAACAAGAATGTCCGTTTAAACCACCGACACCCACCTGTTGAAATCCCCTCAGTCAAGTGTTAGAGCTCTGTGGTCTTCTCCAAGTTTGGGTTTAGGGTCCCTCCCTGTTGTTTTTTTCCCCTCATGTTTTGAATCATCTCTATTTTCCAACCCAGTAGCTGAATGTTCCTCCCTGTGGTGCCTGCCTTGTGCACTGCATGTGTGGGATGGCTGGATATTGCTTTGCTGAATTGCTTGTAAAGGATCAGTGACTATAGGTCTACTGAGACACACTCTTTTCCTGCCTTACTGTCTCTCCACCAGTCCTGTTTTTTTTGTACATGTATTATACTTTTAGAACCTAAAGTTCTCCTATAATGGGTTATGAAAGGTTCATATTTTAGTTTTGGGTGTCCCAAACAACAGGTTAACATGCATGCAAGGTCAAAAATGTCTTTCATTTCCTTATAAAATGCATTTATACTTGGGCTATTCCTGTTATACAATAACTTTACTATATGAGTTACATTTAATTTCACTAAAATAGTCACATATTTATAAGAAATGGCTGAAATGTGTGTGTGTGTGTATATATATATATATATATATATTTGAGTAGAATGCTAAAAACATGTAACTTTTTTTCATAAACTATGAAGCCAAAATGTTACGGGACACCAGGAATGACCCATTTTACCTTATTTGTTGAACAACTCCCAAACAATTAGTTCAGTGATTAATCTTTTGGAGCTTTTAATGCTCCAAAAGCAGTACCTAGTGGAAAAGATTATCATTCAGACCAACACGAAAAGACCAACAAGTGGGCAGGCAAAATGTTGACGTCGACATACAACGGATTGGGATTCATTTAAAAACGACTCGTTTCAGTGATTCAGAGTCAACTGTTCTTTGAGTAATAACTTTTTACACTGTGCACTGTAAAAACTTTACAGGATCTTTTCATTCACTTAAATCTGTATTATTCACTGCATGAAAGGTTATTTTCAAAAATCCATAATGGTAACTTTTGGTGCTCTAGCGGTTAATAAACAGAACCACAGAGGTACCTAGCCAAACCAGTACAAATAGTCTGAATATTAAACACTTATTATAGATGTATTGTAGTGATTCAGGTCAAGCCAAAAACGGTTTGGAAAATGGATTCATAGTTTACTTGCTTAAATATAAATTTTGTAAATTCTGAATACAAAAAAGTGATGGACTGCAGCTGTCACTGAGGGTAATAAATATTAGTATCACACACAACCCACAGAACTACATTCAGAATATTTTATGTTGCTAGAATGTTGATACTGATACTGTACGCTCTACTAACTGAAAACACACATCTTTATCTTGTCAGCAGATTCTAGACCTCAGTGCTTATGGTTAATGGTGGTTTCTTTGAATATTCAGTTGTCATTTTATTATTGTCATATTATCCAATGGTATATGACGGCCTTTTGTCTGTGGAATTTATTTTTAAATCTTCCACAGATCACATCTGTTTTTGCTGACATGCATTCTTCAGATTAGTCATGCATATATATATATATATATATATATATATATATATATATATATGATAGAATAATTCTGTCATATGCTCACCTCACATCATTCCAAACCGTTAGTAAAACCCTTTGTTCATCTTCTGAATACAAATAAAAATATTTTTGATGAAGTCTAATAGCTCTCTGTCCCTCACTGCAAGGATGCAGGATCAACACACAAAAACATAACAGTGAAAGCACACACAATGTAGAAAACAACAGTTAACTGCATTTAGATAACAACTCAAATGCAGAATATATGCCAATGTTATTAAAGTTAACTAAAAACGAATTCACTTAATAAAATAGAAATAAAACAGAATAAGTAAACTTATTTTAACTTTAAATTGGCCAATACAACATTACTAATTTTATTTTGTTAAAATGATTAAATATTAAATAGTGTAATGTTAAATTTAATAATAAATATTTTATAAAAAAATATTAACAATAGAAGGTCAGAGATTCAGTTATTTTAGTATTCTAATAGGGTTGGGTGATGTCGACCATTTGGCATCGTACGATGTCTAATGTGAAACATCGTGATGGACGATGATATCGTCAATACCATAGGGGTGGTCTAGTTGTAACTAAAACACCAGCACCCCGCCCCACGACTGACATAGGCGGAGTTTAGGGGGGGGGCAGGGGGGGCACTGCCCCCCCAGACCAGAGCCAATCAATTTTGTCAAACATGAATTTGTAATGGAATTTACAACAAGTACATTCATTCGCTCATCC
>JAUCNO010000386.1:12063144-12074737 GCA_032353835.1 Enteromius viviparus | reverse complement strand
AAAGATATAATAAAATATTCACAAAAATGTGAGGGGTGTACTCACTTTTGTGAGATACTGTATATATATATAAATAATATAGATAAATAAATAAGTAAACAAATACAGCACATGCATGCATGTGGATAAAATTAAACAAAATAGAACACATTAATTTGAACAATTCAAATGAACGATTTAAAATTGAGTGTTTACATTTACAGGTGCAGAAAACATCAAGCAATTAGTCCTAAAGAGGCAAAACGACTTAGAAAGTGCTCATGTTCAAATAAGTACTAGAAAGGAAGAGTAGGGTAAAGGATTTTGTCAAATATTGTTGAAAAAGATGGGTTTTCAGCAGTCGTTTGAAAGTTGTAAGGGAGTTGACTTTATAGATAGCAATGGGAAGATCATTCCACCAGCCAGGAATGGTTTAAGAGAATGAGATTTTGTGCCTCTTTGTGATGGTACATCTCAATCGGATCTCAGAGTTCGGGGTGGGGTGTAGATTGGTAGCAGTGGTTGGAGGTAAGCGGGTGCCGAGCCTGTGGCTGTTCCATATGCAAGCATCAGTGTCTTGAATTTGATGCGAGCTGCAACAGGGAGCCAGTGCAGAGAGATGAAGAGAGGTGTGACATTGGCCCTTTTGGGCTCGTTGAAGACCAGTCGTGCTGCTGCGTTCTGAATCATTTGTAGAGGTTTAATTGTGCATGAGGGAAGATGACCAGGGCCTGCATAAGAAGTTGTGTGGCCTGCTCTGTAAGAAAGGGCCTGATCTTTCTAATGTTGTGTAGGGCAAACCTGCAAGATTGGGCAGTTTTAGCAATATGGTCTTTGAAAGTGAGGTGGTCATCAAAGATAACATCAAGATGTCTGGCTGAACTTGATGGGGTAATAGTTAATGAATTTAAATGGATGGTGAAATCATGCTGTAGAGTTGGAGTGGCAGGGAAAACGAGGAGCTCAGGCTTTGCCTGGTTGAGTTGTAGATGATGTTCTTTCATTCACTCTGAGATGTCAGCCAAGCAGCCTGAGATCCGTGCGGCTACCGTTGGGTCATCTGGTTGGAATAAAAGTGGTAATAGAAGCCATGTGCCAGTATTATGGGCCCCAGAGATGTAGTGTATATGGAGAAGAGGAGGGGTCCAAGAACTGATCCCTGAGGAACCCCAGTGGCCAGACAATGTGTTTTGGATACCTCCCCTCCCCAGGCCACTCTGAAGGATCTACCTATGAGATGAGCGAAGTGGAATCTCTGTGATACCCAGTGAGTGTGGACAGGAGGATCTGATGATTCACTGTGTCAAAAGCAGCAGAAAGATCTAGCAAAACGCAAGTACTGATGATCTGGAATCAGCTTTTGCAACCCGCAAGGCTTCAGTGACTTACAGTAGTGCAGTTTCAGTTGAGTGGCCACTCGTGAACCCTGACTGGTGTCACGCTCAGATACCACAGACACGGAGAATACTGTTGAGGTGAAGTTTAATATAAAATGAATCAAGCTTTCTTTGTTTTGGCAAGATTCACATAGAGCAGTGAGCTGATACAAACAAAAGACAAGCAGGTTCTCATAAGGTATGTGCACAGGTAAGCAGGATCACAGGAGCGGAGAATCAGTTCATAACAACAGGCAGATAAACGGTAAGTATGAATACTCAGTCTTTAAAGTGTTCCAGTTCAAGTCTCAACCAGTAACAAAGTTCGTTTTGTTGATCCAGCAGGTAAGTGAGCAGACAAGATCAGAGAAAGCGTATAACCTTGAGTTCAGTCATTGACTGTTTGGCTGAGCTGGTTTTTATAGCAGGCCCTTCAGGTGCTGACAATCAAGTCATAACAAGCTGGTGGCAGGTGTTTGGGATGGTGCACTGTCTGTGGTAGCTGGTTTGAGAACAGGCAAGAGCGGCGGTCTGAAAACTGGTTAGCATCCAATAAGCTGTTCTGCATGAGAAATAGCGATACCTGGTTACAAACGACTCGTTCAAGTATTTTTGTGATGAATTGAAGGAGAGCAGGTTTTTTGAGCAGTGGGGTTACCCGAGCCAGCTTGAATGCAGTGGGGAAAGTGCCTGTGAGGAGAGATGTGTTGATGATGTGTGTAAGTGCTGGTAAGAGTGTGGGAGAGATTGCTTGGAGAAGGTGAGAGGGGATCAGATCTAGTGGGCATGTTGTAGGATGGCTGGGGTGACTGGCGTTAATATATGTTGATGATAATAATATACACTATTGTTTTTCTTCTATCAAATACTGAAGTTGTATTTTCTTGTCTAACATAATGAAGTCAGGGTAAAGACTTTGGAATAAAATGTCTTTTTTTAATGTCTTGATAGTTCTGGCAGCTGGTGAGGAAGGGTTGCTCTGTCTCCAGTTCTTCATGGGTGCAGTTTGGGCAGCCAGTGTTGTCGAAAAATCTCTCTATAGTCAGATGATGGCTGCTCAGTCTGTACCTCATCATTTGTCTTAATTTACTGTCTTTCACTGCACTGACATATTCTGCAGTTGAGTAATCTCTGTTTAGGACCAAATAACTTTCAAGTTTACTTAGTTTTTCTGTTGTTTCTTTCCAATAGTATAGATACATTTCTTTTTGTGATTTGGTAGGGATGATGGACGTTTCAGTGTCCTGATGCTGGATGTTGTTACTCGTGTTAGTTTGTTTTCGCAGCTTCAGGATCATCTGAATAAGGGAACAAGGTAAGTGTTGGGGTCACACATTTTTAGGTGTTTCCTGAATTTGATAGATCGTTTCTCAATGTGCATTATTAGAGGGTTTTGGGCTAATTCTGCCCTGTTCACTGTGATCCTCTCTACTCTCAGGATACTCTTACAGAACTCAACATGCAGGGTTTCGATTGGATTTTTGTCTAATTTTTCAAATACATGCTTTAGGAGAGGACCCCACACTTCACTGCCATATAATACAATAGGTGTCCATGTTTCTTGTAGTATTATTATGTTGATGTCTGATATGTTTTAGGGATGTCCCGATCAGGTTTTTTTGTCCGAGTCCAAGTCGTTTGATTTTGAGTATCTGCCGATACAGAGTCCCGATCCGATACTTCTATAATACATAAAAAAGAGCGAAGAAACAGACAGGCCTACAGGATGTTCATTATTTTTTTATTTTATTTATAACTTATTTTAACATACTTCTATGAGGTAGCTTGAACTGTCAAGTATAAATAACATAATTTTCCTTCAATTTTAGACTTTGGTGCAAATTAAAAAGTTAAATTTGTGCTATCTTCTCCTTTTCAAACTCTTAGGTTTGTTTTCCACCTCTTGCAACCCTACATATCTCTTGCAAGTTTACAAATGTCACAGTTTGCTATGACAATGTTGTTAGGGCTGCACGATATCTTGTGCATCTTGTCAGTAAAGTTGTTCTGTAATCAGCGGTATATTCCATCAGGTGCGTGGTCTTACGTTAAGCTGCATTCACTACAGACCCGTTGTTCACTGACGAGCTGTGCAAAATCACGCTGATAATCGGGACATCCCTAATATGTTTTTTATGAAATCTGAGGTTTGGGTTTTGTTACCCTTGTATATTCCACATTGTAGCAAAAAAAGTTTAACATAGTATCATCAGCATGTTTTTTTTTACAGTTGTGTATGTTTTTACTCACTGCTACTGATATATGTACATATAAGTCAGCAGGTCCATAATATCTACTAGGTTGGCGTGGTTTGTCCCGTTTAGGGCTGTGTCATAACACCTCTGCTGCTGTGGTGTAGGCTAATGGCTAGTGGAGAGGAGGCTTTGGAGGTCCAGGTCGAGGATGAGGTTGAGGTTAACTGTCCAGGCTGAGGTCCAAGTCGAGGCTGAGGTCCAGGTACAGGTCGAGGGTTCGGAAGAGGCATAGTGCTATAGGGTGCAGGCCTGTTGGTAGTCCTCGTAGTGTACTGCTGAGAGGTGATGCTCTGTGCTGCTGTTGTCTTTCTGTCCATCTCTGTTTCTATGTCTGCTGTCTTTCTAGTCATATTTCTGTCTGTTAGTCTGTCTGTCTTACTTTCTCTCTCTGGCTGTCTCTCTGTATGCCTTTCCGTCTCTTTCTGTTTGTCTTTCGTCCTTGGTGAGCACAGGAGACTTTAAACAGTCCGAAATGTAAACAATAGTGTATATTTTCTTAATATATATGGTAAGAAATAACACATTCATATGCATACATTTTTATAACAGTCATGACTAAGGAATAAAAATCTCTAAAAATCTGAAAGTATTTTATATAATGTTTTGTACTGTGTTTTTAAGCAATATTAATTTTGTTTTAAAATATTAATATTTAAAATTTGTGCTTGGAGGCAGGAAACTATTTAGCTGTCACATCACAAGAAAATCTTAAAAAAAAAAAAAACAGGACCTTCATGACTGTTTCAATGGAAAAATATTATCATTTTTCCTCCTTATGATATTACAAGTTTTTTTCAAGGTTGATATGTTCAAGATAAAAAAAAATGCAACATTTTTTTTTTATTGTAATTTTTTCTTTACTAAAATACTGATCACACATCACATATATATTATAAGTTAAAAAGCATGCAAGAAAATTACATAAAACACTGAAAACTTAAATTGATTGATGCTTGATAATCAAACTGCTACTGTATTCGTGCACAACCTTCTTCAACTGAACATATGGTTGTTCTGGTTTATTTCAGTTTCATAGACCTGTGTCATCATCATGTGAACAGGAAGGATGTGGAATGTGACGAACAACTCTGTCTCTTTATATAGAGTTGAGATTGCAGTTCTCTGAGCTGTCAATTCACATCATCACATCAAACTGGCTAAAAGGTAAGTCTGCAAGCAATATTTTATCACGACAACACATCATTGCGGCGATCATTATGACATATAAAATCAAAGCTGTCAATTTTGAATGAGTTGAAGTTTATTAACACCAAAGTGTAATATGTTTTAGAAAAGTACATCAGTGTCAGTAAACTTTTATGCTTATAAGACCTGTTGTTGCTGTTTGAGTTCTTGTGTTACTTAACATTTAAAAGATCTATTAACAGAAACATTGTCTATGCTGTTTACCATCACTGCTTTAAATTGTTTTTGGGGGTTTTGTCAATGCATGCAAAGAAATATCTTCAAAAGCAAAATTTGGCCAAAATATCTTTCTGCTTTCAAAAGATTATTCAGTTGATTATAATATTGCAGCACTTTTTTTTCAGCATAGACATTTTTTTTTTAGCATATTTACAAAACTGCAGATCCGTTTAGTGTCTACTGCTTGCTGGTTCCAACATGTACATGTCTTAAGGAATATAAAGCAGGCCATCTGACTGAAAACATCTTATCTATGGGAAGCTACGTATGTCTTAGATGCATGTGGCATATAGATAAACCTTTCCTGGAAGTGACTCTTGCAGCAAAAGCCCCTTGCAGAGAGCTGTCAGGGCCAGACATTGTGGGCTCCCACACAACCCAAGCATTGCATGACAAGCGCAGTGGGCCAGATATGAGTCCACCAGAGACTTCACGTAAATGATCTCATGAAGAACGTGGGAAATGACAGCAGACATTTCTCACACTCATCTGAATTCCACGTAGGTCTGCTGACTCAGCTTCAAGTGCCTCGTATTGTCCGAATGAGATTAGTAGATATATATTTATGATTTTGATATCATTTGGTTTTGTTCCCAAAACTATGCGTGCAAAATATCTTCAGATGCAAGCATTTTAGTGCAATTACATGTTTTAATATAATGATTTATATCTCCAAGACATGATTGTTGCAAATCATTGAAATACATTGTGTAGCGTAAAAGGAAGTTATTGTATAACATTACTGAATAATGCTACAAAAAGTGGCTTTTGATCTCAATATAATCTTTTGGGGGTTTTTAAACAAACTGTTTCAGTTTATCCACCCGAATGCGTTCCACTTGCGATGTTGTTGTACTTGTGGGCTCTGTGTGCAAACGGAGGCTTTTTTATAGAATATATTTTTAAATTGTGTGACAAATTAGAACTCCTTCCTGTTAAAAAAATAGATACAGTTTCACTCTGGTGTTTTAGAACTACCTACTTGCTCATGATGTGGTTTGGTTTTCGGGTCATGTGATCAGATGTTCTCAGTTATTAGAAGAGGTGAAGGCAACAAAAAAAACTTATGTCAGCTTGGATCACAGGGTCCTCATATCTAGCTACTGTAGCCAGAGTAAAGCTGCTGAGAAGCTCTTAGTACTTCAGAGTCTAGCGTTACAAACATAATATGGAAGTATCAACGTAGCATTGTGAGAAAAACCCCCACAATGAACAAACTTAAACAAAAGTTATAAATAGACATGTCCTATGCTTTCTACAGTCGCCATTCGTTGTGTGCCTTTTATAGGATAATAAAGCCCTGCGCTTTTTTCTTAACCCCTCTCCCGCTGAATTTCTGACCTGCTCCCGCAAACATTCCAATATTAAATATAATTATCGCAGGAGCCGCTTTCAATATGCAGAGTATTTAAATCATTTTGGATGCAGCTCCAGTAGCATGCAGGGTTGCCAAATCCGATTTTTTTTTACACGCAGTTGGGCTAATTTTAAACTCTTGCGGCGAGTTGATTTTCTCCCCTGGGTTTAAAGATTTGAAATATTGCATAAATTATATTTGACTGATAAGCGTGTATTGAAACATTTTGCATTCTACGTGATAGATCTTAAGTTTTGTGAAGAATGACCACTGGTAGCTATAAACAATTATTGAATTTAAAATCTGTATTTTAGGGATGGAAATTATATATTTTGAGTTTTGGTATTTGATATATGGTCATTGCGCAAAACTAAACAAAACATTAGCAAACAAAACATTAACATTTGTTTTACATAAAATTAATTTGACTAATTTTGTGCTTTTTTTCATTTGATCAGAACACCACTGACACACTAAACTTTCTTAAGGAAAGTGGCATCTTCTGACCTGAACTGAGCTGTGGAGAAAATGAAACTCGAACAGGAAAACTGGAAAGTCATACACAATAATATCTGCCCTATGGATCTTGGGTTATTCCAGGCTTTGGAGAGAGAAAGAGTCCTGGAGGTTCTTCAGAGAGACAAAGCACTTCGAACCCTTGAAGCAGACAGAATCAGGCATGAAAATGAGAATCTTTAGAACATACGTGCCCTGATGTGTGCATAGTGCAGAAAAACATAGAAATGTGTTGTTGTTTTAGGAGGCTGAAGGTAGAAATGCAGGTTATGTGCCGACAGGGTGCCATGACCATCGTGCATCCCTATGGTCAGAGGTCTTGTGCACGCTGTCAGCGTCTTCTAGGAAAGTTCTGGGACTGTGGATCGGTGTGCTGTGGGTGCAGTCATCGCATCTGTAAGCACTGTCGGGTTGTCCGGTCTGCACAGGAGTGGAAGTGCACAATGTGTCACGCATACAGGTAAAGACAAAACCCCATGCATTTATACAGTCTTTCAAATTTTGAATGAACGACACAAGTTAGATACATTTTCATCATTTCTTTCCAGGGAATTTAAGATCAAATCTGGAGAATGGTTTCTGGAACAGCAAGCAAAGAAATTTCCAGATGTCAGAGGTTTGTCTACATTAACTAAAAGTTTCTGGGGACAGCTTTTGCATTTACTCAGTTTGCACTTCAAATATAATATCATTATAAATTTGAATAATAAATTGACCATTGTCTACACTGTCTTTCATCCATTGATGCTACATAAGTAATATACATATCAAGCTTTCATATATTAAACGCATTTTCATATAAAGTAAAATCATATATTAATCCTATTAAAAATAAGAATAGTTAATTAATATTTACGTTTGTATGTAAACATACAGATGTTTTGCATTATATATTTTAAAAGATTTCAAAAATAAAATGTGTATTGTTGACGTTTTTGTAATTGATTTATGCGTTTAATGTAAATAAACCAATTAGCCATTAATAACCATGTATTTTTTTGTATTTTTAGAAAACAGTCATGAAACCATTGGAGACAAATTATTACAGTCTTATCAACGCCTCAGGTTGGACACCCTCAAAAATGTCATACTAATATGCTATAATAATCCCATTTAATATTTGACAAATAATCAATGATTTTAAAGTGTTTTTATTGTTATTATTTTATGTTTTAGCTTTATTGCAGTTGTGCCTCCAACTCCTCCTCCTGTTTATGAAGCCCCGTCATATAACAGATTGATTCATTTAACAGAAGAGGTGAAGACCGTAATATGGATTTTTATTTTCTTTGATTTTTTTTTCATCACCTAACAATGTGTTGTCTTTGTATTAACCTAGAACCTCAAAAAGTCAAAGCCATTTACTAAATCTGTGGAGAACCTCATAGTGTCTGTCAGTGCTCACATAAAGAGTAAGAAAACAAACCAAGCCTGTTAACTGGAATAACTGTAATAGCTCATCTATCAGTCTCTACAACAGCCTGATTGTGTCTTCTCCTGATGCTAGAGTTCTCCAAATCTCAGAATGATCTGAGTGTGGAAGTGGGCCAGCTGACCGTGGATCATGGACTGCAGAACTCGAGACGCATGAGCCGATCAGAGAGCGCCATCAACAAAGCCAATGTAAGTCTATGCAGTACTGTCTACAATCATTTGTACTGCAGTTCATTTCCTCCAATTCCTGTTTGGGATGTGACCGGTTCACCTTATTACTGGTGTTTTTTGAATGATTTGTTTTTGATATTCCAAAAAAAAAAAAACAGGTTTATGATAATTAGTAACCATAATTTCTTTTCTTTTTATACCTTAAAACACTCGTTGTCATGTTAGAAAAGTTTCTGTTATTCTAAAATTAGAAGCACGCAATTCCCTAGAATATCATTATATAAATAAATAATAAGGTTCGAACTCTTTTCTAAAGTAGTCAGATGGGAAGGGGAGGGACCCAATACTTTTGGCAATATAGTGCATGTGTGTGTATGTATGTACTGTGTATGTTTATTATGTATATATAAATACACACACATACAGGTATATATTTAAGAAGAAAGGGCATGTGTTACACTTATATATTAAACATATTTATATATAATAAAATTGATATGAATATAAATATATATATGTGAATACAGGTTAATATTTTTTAAATATATGTGCCTTTATATGTACATAATAAATATACACAGTACACACATATATTATGCAAACAAAAACGTTTATTTTGGATGCAATTATTTGTTTGACAAATAGTTCTTGCTCAGGTTCATAAACATTAAGATTAATAAATGCTTGTTTTTGTTCATGTCAAATATTGTCAATAAATGATATTTAGTATTTCAAATGTTCAAATGTTCAAAAAATATGTCTAATAATTATTAAAAATGCTGATAAGTTTTTACACAACTTTTCCAGGGCTAGAAATGTTAAAAGTGGCGTTCTCAAATACTTGAAAAAAATTAGTTTTTAATGAACAAGGATTTTCACAGTTTTTCTTTTATTTCTGCCCTGCTCCCGCAAACATTCCAATATTAAATATAATTATCGCTCAACAGGGAGCCAATATCAATATGCAGAGTATTTAAATAATTTTGGATGCAGCTCAAATAGCATGCAGGGTTGCCAAATACGCATTTTTTTACACAGAATTGGGCTCATTTTAAACTGCGGAGGCGGGATAATTTTCTCTCTTGGGTTGAAATATTGCATGAATTACATATTACGGAAATGATTGCGATTTTCTATATTTGTGGTAGCTGTTTTTTATAATCAATCTGCTATTTGAACAAAGAATGTGATTGACTGAATTTTTTCTCTTTACAGCTGTGCAAAGCACCCAGTCTTCCCAATCTCTCCCAGAACAGCAGAGGCACAGAGCAGTACGCTTCTACAAGTACACTTTACCTGACAGATGACGACGCTTCATACACATCTGCATACAGCGATGAGCAGAGGGTATGAATTCACACAATATTTCTGTTTGATCAGATAACAAATGAGTGCAGATCAGGAAGCAAAATGCCTAAGGTCTACAAAAATTCTCTCTCATGACTTTAAACATCAACATAAAAGATGCATTGACATGAAAGATATAAAAGAAATGTTAATATGTTTTTATTTAAAAACATGTTTTGTACAGGACAGCAACAGTAGCACAGGAATGGATTGTGGGATGTTTGAAAACACTAGTGTGACCGGAGAAGTAGAGGTTGCCTTCGGATACAACAACAGGACGTCCTGTTTGGAGATAACTATCAAAGCCTGCAAAAATCTGATGTTTGGAGATATGAAGAAGAAATGTCATCCGTAAGTTGTTTTGATGGATTGCATGTTTGCTGTGACTGAACAATCTTTGACTCATATAGAGTTGGCCTAATAAGAAATAGTTTCTTTCTGAACAAACAGGTATGTAAAGGTCTGTTTGCTTCCAAAGAAATACCACGATTTTAAGATGAAGACAACAGTCAAGAGAGGAAATAACCCGGTTTACAATGAAAACTTTACTGTGAGTATTAACAACCAGAATAAACACAGTAAATAAAAGTTATTTTAGTATCACTGAGGTATTATAGTTGTTATTATTATTTTAAATTAGTTTTGTTTTCATTTTAATTTGACTTAGTGTCACTCTTTTGTTCAGTTTTTTTGTCATTTCATTACATTTATTATATTATTTGGCATTGCTTTCACATCCTTTAAAAATGATTTTAAAATGATTTTTTCTATTTATGTTGTTTTGTTTCTATTTGCTTTGTTTTATTTTGCTTAATTGTAATTTTTATTAATTGCTTTATTATTATTATTATTATATTTGTTTTAACTGAGACACATTTTTTGTGTGTATTATGTCATTTAAAATTAATTTCTGCTGTATTTATTTAAAAGTACTATTTATTAGTTTATTTGCACAGATACAGGAGAAATTGCATTGTAAGTGTGGCTATATTTTGAGGTTCTTGTGTGCTGAACTGTTACAGTGTGTGGTTTCTGCTGAGCGGCTGGGCAGCAGTGTAGTTCAGGTGTCCGTGTGGCATTGCAGGGGACTTAAGCGGAAGCTCTTTCTGGGCGAGATGCTGGTCCGTCTTGCTGACTTGTGTCTGGAGAGCACAGACACTCAGCGCTCTGTCTGCTACGCACTCGGACCAAAGGTAAGATCAGTCCAACTGGACTCACCTCATTAGGACATTAGGAAATGATCTGCTCTTAAATTAAGTCTTCGATTGCTTTCTACTGAGCAAGCTGTATGAGAAATACATACATACTACATACATAATCTCATGTTCTGAGGTATACAGTATCTGCTAATATGTGGGAAGACTGAAGCTTGTTCTTTCATAGCAGGGTCATCCACTAGGTGGCGACGTCGAGCTGCTGCTAAAAGCTCAATTCCAGTTCCTGCCGCAGATTCACCAAAATACAGCCGGTATGAGACGAGCACTCCATTACAGCCCAGAATAAGACACTGAATGAGTCAAAGACTGTATTTGTTCTGTTCTTTAAGTGCTCATTATAAACACAAGTTCAAATGTACGGCAACAAAAATTAGTAATTACATAAATTAAGTATAATTACAGTAATCTATATCTGTACAGATCTTTTGATTGGAGCAGCAGGACAGCTCAATGTCATCATCACTGACGTGTCGAAGCTGTCAAAAACAGCTTACATTGAAGGGTGAGTGGATATTA